>JAODGE020000322.1:0-27178 GCA_027574965.2 Ecitophya simulans
CACACCCTCCTGGAGCGCGATGCGCAACTTCTGATACGGTTTAAAAATCTATTTCGGAAATGACGCGTCATTGATTGAAACATAGCTTACTTTTCGCTCTTCCCATCGTTCCGCATGCATTATGAATTCATTCAGCGCTCTCCATCAATGGCGTCGAGTGTGCGGTTAAATTTTATTAACGAAAGATCGCGTCGACTCGTGTAATTGGAAACAAGATGTTCCAGAATGATAAGGTTTTACGCCGCCATTTAGACGCGCCTCTGTGCATTTGATGCTTGATCCGTTCGCGAGTTAATGCACAATGGAGTGTTGGTAATTATTTACACTCTGCGGTGAGATCTCGGCGGATTTTTACGAGATAATTTTAGGTCAAATGCATCTTTTTTGCCTAGAATAACATTACAATGCATTTGTTTCGTGTTTGTATGTAGTCATCTAGCGGCAAAGGCTCAACAATAGTTTATGTTTTGTACTTCCTCCTGTTATTTCTTGCATATCTATTCGGCGATTTTCAGGCGGACACGATTATGGTTCGCCGCCTTCGATAATTTCAATGTGCTTATGTGGATGATGTGTTTGCGGTTCTGGGAAATGTTCTGTTCCCGTTCCCGAGTACTATGCAAAACATAGAGACCCAGAAACATCGACGCAGTTATTACATGTTTCGTACTGTTTGGGTACATTATCCGTCGACGGAAATGTAGGTACACAGGAGTGAGGCAGTGAAGAAATTATGATTTGGATCCGATTTCGAAATTCATTACGTCGTCGCATGCAATTCGTGGATTACGGTCAATGTGCCAGAACCATGAGGATAATTCGCACCAAAACTGTTCATCTTACGATGGGAGATCCAAAAAAATTGGTCTTTTGTTATAACTTTCTTTTATTTCAACACCAAATTTTGGTCACTTAAAGTGCTCGCCATTGGCGAGTCTTCCACTGTTCAAAATTTCAAGTTAAAGTTTTTAAATTCACTCATCGAGATGTCTTTTAAGCCTTCCAGCGATTTTTGTTTCACCTTTTCCATAGTAGTAAAACGCTTTTCTTTCATATTCTTTTTGTCGGGGTACGAATTTGGCTGCAATACTTCTTATGTGCATATCTTCGGATAAAATTCTCAGAATTTAACTCCATGACATTCCTCACATCTAACATCTAACATCAATGGACGAGGACATTGATTTTGTCGATGTTTTCATCAGTTCTTGACGTTGAGGGGCGTCCTGAACAAAATTGGCTTTCAATAGGCATTTCTCCTCTTTTCAAACGTGAAAACTAATCCTGGTTATACTTAAGACAGCATTCCCATAAGCAGTCTTAAGCATTATAATAGTTCTCGCGGCCGATTTCCCCAACAAGAAGCCAAATTTTACAGCCGCGCGTTGTTCTCGACAATCTGCCACGTTACGTTTTCGTCGAAATGTAAAAAGTTGTTTCACTAAAAAAATCTCACAGGCGAACCGATGCACTCACAAATACACAATTTCGCACACTGACGCAGGTGGCGTGACACTAAGGGACATGTGGTCAAACAATAGGTTTCCCCACTCTCCCTCCGAATCACAGTTCAATTCTAGGAACTTTTGAGTCCCCTTTCGTATTTCGAATTTAATCGTTGGTCCAGTTTTTAAAGTTTTTTAATAAGCGTTAGAAACTTAAATAAAGGACGTGTTTGTTCAGCTTTTCATTACTTTATCATGTCGCTTTTTGCTGTTTTATACATTATTGAATGGGAAATGTTCAATGGCAGGAGGATAATATTCTAAGTGATACATTTATGAATCGATTCGAAATTGGCTTCAGTTGTTGCTTGCGTTGCCAGCGGCGTAAATTACTCTGTCAGGATTTAATGTAATCCAGCCCTTTTGTGCTTGCAGTCCGGCGTTTGCTGATGAAAGGCGTCAATCCGAATTCGTGCAACGAGGACGGCTTGACGGCCCTACATCAATGCTGCATCGACGACAACGAATCGATGCTGCAACTGCTCTTAGAATACGGCGCGAACGTGAACGCCGAAGACAGCGAAAAGTGGACGCCGCTCCACGCCGCCGCCACGTGTGGACATCTGAAATTAATCAAGTACGTGCGTGGCGCTAGTGCGACGGCAGATTAATTTGTTTCACGTTCGAGAATTTAATTTATGCTCTTAAACCTGTGAATGAATGATCCATCTCGTCTGCGTTTCAGGATATTAATCGCTCGCGGGGCGAACTTATTGGCTGTGAACGCCGACGGCAACATGCCGTACGATATCTGCGAGGACGACAAGGCGCTGGACTACATCGAAAGCGAAATGGCGCGGAGAGGAGTCACGCAGCAGTTGATCGACGACACTCGAGCGCAGACCGAGAAACGGATGCTGGACGACCTGCAACGCGTCGCGACGCAGGGTGGTGATCTCGAGGCACCGGACACTCAAAATGCGACACCTGTGAGTAATCTTTTCTAATATTTATAGGCTCCTTTAATCATTCGTTCTTTTCTGTTCTTCTTTTAAATTTTTTTTCAGCCATCATTCTCTGTACTCTTCCGGTTTCATTGCCGCAATTTCGAAGAATTCATAATTGAATATTTACGCGTGACTTTATCATTCTGATTTTAACTTGATTAAATGTAAACTTGGTTAAGGCCCAGGCACTTTTGAACCGCACCTTTGTTTAATGCAATCAGCTCCGGGATTACTTAAACGTAACTCACACAGTAACACTGCGCAAGGCGTTTCTCGTGCATTTCGCGCAGGATAATAATTCGCTGAAAGGTAAATGCCGGCGGAAATTAAATTAATCATTTTTCTATATGCACTATATTAGGAAATGTAATTATATACGTTAAGTAAGATGTAAATATGTTTAATTAATTTAAAGTTTAATTTCGATAATCCCGGCTACGAGAGAAGCAAGAATTATCATCGACATGGAGCGCAGTGATATTCATTAATATTAATATAGATAATTGAATACATCAGTATGAAAGTAGAGAATATAGACAGGCGAGAAATTGTTGTGATGCATATTTATAGCCGGCGAGATGAAAACAATGCTTTCACGAGCTTTCATGGGGACGGGCAAAAAGATTAAAGATGCAAATTGATTCGCAGTGCAAATGCACGACAATGTATAATATAATATCGGCGTGGGAGCTTAGGAGACAGTTATACATTAGATACCATTTGCATCCATTGCGTGCATGAGGAAATTGCGGCTGGATTGCGGTTAAAGTGGGCGCGAAATTGTGAATAATTACGTTTAGGTTGGTGCAGCTAAACATGACATTAACTAAGCATTATCCGAGCTTACATTTAATCATTTTGTAATTGCTTATATTGTTCTTGTCAGCGCTGAAATTAAATTGAAACACTCTTTAATTGAAATAGTATCGCGAGCAAAATGCAAAGTTAAAAGTCAAAATGCGTAGGAATAACTTGAAACAAATTACGTAATCGTGAGCCTTCTCGCAGCCGGGTGTTAGACATTGGAAAGTCTGGATCGCGTTGTACGACTTTGTGGCAACTTTTCATTTCCGAAAATTTGTGGATTCGCTCTGCATAGCCGGAAAGTCTCAATTCAAGAACGTTATGATTAACGATATTCATTCGCCGAAGTTTTCCATCGACACGGCAACGAAGCAGGAGCTATGCAATCAAGCCGATATTAACTTGCCCTCAAGAAGTTTCTGTTTGTGCAACTTTGAATGCTTTTCGCCAGAAAACGGGAGCAAATCATCTAATTGTGAAATATTGAAGGCACGACTGGAAATATTTATTTTATGCGCACATAACTTTGGCAGAGTTTAATAAAGTTCGTTATTGCGCTTTATAAATCGAACTAAAAGGCGCAAAGCAAACTACGCGCAATTTAATTAGCTGAATAAAGCGATCGGCGACCAAAATGGAATATAACGAGAGTGGCTTTTAATTTAGGAATTGATGAACTTGTGGGCTGCGTGGATGTGCACGCCGACCGAAGTGGAATGGAAGGGTTCTGAGGCGACTCGACGTTGACTTGATTTGAGGGTATCGAGGGTGTAAATGTCAACCCGGCATGGCATATCGATTTGGAAAATACTGGGCAAGGTTGCCTGGCTCTAATGCAAGACCTTAAGGTGTCAGACGGTCTAGTTAGATACACGTTCCGTTCAGAGACTAAACAATTATTTGTCTTCGTCTTTGCCTCTTCCCGATTCACGACTCTTTTGATACTTTTTTTGTGATTTTTTAGCAATCTAAATTCGAGCCTTTTTGTTTTTGCTTTCGCATCCTGCTTCTCACTCAACCTCTGAACCATTAGTTTTGTGGTATTTACCCGCGTCGCAGCGGAAAACCGATGGAAAACTTTTTAAAGAAGCTAGAATTTCTTTTCTTTGTTTTTACCTCTCATATGAAACGCTGAATGAAACACTGAAGGCTGGGAGACTAAATGCAGTAACCTCTCACAAATCACATGGATTGTGTTTCTGTGCGGGCGAAACTTTTTCGTCGGCTGCTTGACGAGCGTGGACTAAACAAAACAGCGAAAAAACGTGTGAGAAGAATAACGAAGCTTCCAAGTGCACGGCTGTGCATTCATGAATTTCTAACTATTTACGTTCAATTTAGCAAATGGATTTAATTATTTTGACTTTTTTGTGTTTGTCTAAGCGTTACTTTTTTAGCACCAAAACGCAGAAAATTCTCGAGGAGTTTAAATAATAAAATCAAGACCTTCAACAGCGGGATTGTGAATAAATCACAATTTATTATAATAACATTGTTTGGTCAAGATTTAATTATTTAAGGGAAATTTGGGTTCTAAAGAAATTTTATAGAAATGTTCGCCCTTTATCGACAACGCCGTCTGAGTGATAAGTATAAAAGTACACAACGCGCCCAAAGTTTCTCAATTTTAAACTTTGACACTGCCGCAAATATTGTTTGCGGTGCGGTAGAAATTATTAGATTTTGCTTCAGTTAGAATATTGAAGTTATTGAAGCCATTATACATTATTTGATTCGTGTTTTTCTGCTTCTCCTGCCATCTTTTCAAATCGAATTTCGATTTGTTGGCAATGAGTTAACACGCACGACGTCTACACTTGAACTACCGCTTTTTTACGTGTTTCTGAAATTCTTAGCTGTTCCTTGCTGACGCTCTTTTCGTTTCGCTAGAATCCCGTTGCGGCGCCTCCGCAAATTGGAATCGAATTGAAGGTGACGTCCCGGAAGAAATACGAAACGAGATGAATTGAGATGAATCACTATTCATATTTTATATTGATTTATGTTGGGTCACTTCGTCTCGACGCGACGTGCTCGATTGTGAGTTAAAATATAACTTTTATTGCAGAAAGTTTGCTAGAAGTAAACGCTGAATTATTCACTCCCGGTTTACACATTTCCGACGTGAATCGCTAATTGTTTTGACCTTCTCGCGCGAAAATATTAATACGAACAGGCATTAAGGAAACTTGTCGAGTTGTGTTTGTTTGTTATACAATGTTATACAAGCAACTTTTCAATTTTGTTGCAGAGTTATGCAAAATTTAGGAATAAGACGGACATCTAAAATGTAAGAGGATATTGATATTATAGATCCTAATCTTATGAAATCAACAACGTATCAATGTAGGAGCTCCAGCACACGATTTGATTGCTCCATTTTTAACCCCTAACAACGTGACGTAGTCGGGAATTTATTTCATCACAAAAGTAATAAAATGTTTGCACTTTACGAGGAAAAAGATTTATTAATGAAAGTTTTCAGTTTGTCAGACAGCCTAACATCATTTCCTGGAGTATATTCGCTCCATATATATAAAATAGTAAAGTCTTGACTTGTTTCAGCTTCACATTGCGGCGGCGAACGGTTACATATCAGTGGTCGAGTTCCTCTTAGAGCATAATGTAAATACGGACGTCAAGGACAAGGACGACTGGCGACCTGCGCATGCAGCCGCCTGCTGGGGACATGTAAGTTAAATTTGTGGGCCTCATTGTATAAATTTGTCATGACGTTAGTCGTTTATCATGTGCGTGTATCCGGAAATTGTCTTCAAAGTCAAGTTCAAGTTGTATGCCAGCGAATCGCTCAGCGAGCGTCTGCTAATGATGCGCATTGTTGGCGAAAACTAATGATTAGTAACTTGACCCTGCAGACTGGCGCAGGCTATTGTTCGTCGGTTGCTATAGAGTTCTGAGAGTCGACAATGTATGGCACGTTGCAAGTTGTTTAGGCCATGCTGAGGAGATCAATAATTAACCATCTCGCACTGTGTCATGTTGCAGTTGGAGGTGTTGGAGCTGCTCGTTCAAGCCGGGGCTGATTTAACTGCCAAGAACAAACACGAGGAGACGCCTGCAGGTAAACCACTCATTGTTTAATGAGTGATGCGGTTCTAAACAGGGCGAGCAACATAATCTCGTAAACTAATTCAAGTCATTTATTTCAGTTTTAAATTGTGCTATTTTATTTTAGATATTTGCGAGGATCAAGAGATGAAGGATCGCATTACGGAACTAATCGTGGAGCAGGTCCACAAACGCATGGCACAGGAAGCGATGAAACCGAAGGTGAAAAGGACGCAGAGCGCGAACACCCGGACACAATCCGTGCGACGGACGTCGCTCCGTGATAAGGGCCAGACAGCGCGGAAGGATGCGGCAGAGGAGGCGCGATTCAGGCGGCAGGTCATAGAGGTGAGTTTGCGCCACCGACGTACACGTTGAAACGTGTTTTACTACGGCGTACTATGCTTTCCGATGACCTTCGTTCGAAGCGTTATTACGCCAGTCAAATCCAATGAAAAGTGTCGCAGGTGCGACACGTCTCCTAATTTACGCGCGTGTAATTCGTGGACAAACAAAAGAGAAAACCGTGCGGACTAAGCACTTTCGGATTTCTGCGTGATATTTATCTCTGCGCAGGATGCGTGATGCATGTTGCAAGCGGCTCTAATCTCGTTTGCCGTCGTAAATCGTCCAGGAAGGGATGAAGCGCGTTGATATGATTAGATTCGCACCCGACTAAATAGCGCACGTTAACGTCAGATAATAGAATCGGATATTTGAGATATTTGCTATGTTTGTAGATGAATTACGTTTCCTGATTCGTTGATATAAAAAAGTCTCATTTGTATTTTTTACATAGAAAATACTAATACCAATTAGACACCAGAAGCGGGCAGATCGTTAAACTTAGATTACAACGTTCATTAAATTATTTTGTGGTAATAGAAAGGATATTAAAAGAACTTAATACTTTTTCTCGGTATTCTTCGGCCAGAGATTAGACCGCTCCGGAGGAAAAGGTTTACACAAAAAATGCTGGAGAATTTTGTGGAAAGTTTCCCTTTTAACCCTTGCCTTTACTTATATTTGCAGATGAAAACGGTTCGGACCACTTTTTACGCAAACTTTTCGAATAATTTAAGGCGGACAGATGAGAAAGAACGTGGAAAGTACAATCATTCAAAGTGAATACTGACAGATTTAATTTTCTTGGTGATTGTTTAAATACTTCGGCGACCTCGAGTTTGGATTACTTTTTATTACCGTCACAAAATCGACGGCACGAAACACCAAATCGCCTGATTCTAATGAAAAAAGATTGCCGTAGATTCTTGGTAGTCCGTGGCATTCGTCAGTGCAGTACAAATATTGAATATTTGCCCAATGCTGCAACTTGCTACAATATTCATTCAGGTTACATCAGATTTTGCATAACTAGCGTTTTGGCGGCTGGTTCTTCGGCCTGGCAAAGGCAATAAGCGGTCTTCTGAATCTGAACAACGGTCGAACAATCTGTTGATATGGGCACGTGTATGCTTTCTAATTATTAACTTTGTAACAAAGCCAAACAGACATGCCATTATACGTTGGCTACGTGTTTACATTATTCATTCTAGGTTTGAACTTTCGCTTTACTTTTCGTTGAAAATATTTGGTTTCTGAGTGGAATTATACTTCACACATTATTTTAATCAGCAATTCATGATGCTTGTGTGTGTTAGAATTTAAATAACGCTGGAAATTTCTGTTAGATTCGCACTTGCATCGTCTTTCCTTTTGTTGTTTAGCAACGTTTCCACTGACATAATTTGAATGCACATTTTCAGTATCGTTTCGAACTAGATGAAACTAGTAAAGTTTATCTTTAATAAAGTTTACCTGTATTTCTGTTTATTGCGTTTACATGAAAGATTGCTTAGTTTATATCTTTACGATCGTTTTATATTTGCGATGTTATATTGGCAGGAAGTGCATCGGACATTACGAAACGACTGCATACAATGTAACTGCGTAACGACTTTGCTAGATATTGGAGATGATTAAAATACTTTTTACTTAATTAATGCGCCGCTAATTAATAGTAGTATAAGAAACTTGTCTAGTGATTGCGCTTGGTGAAAATCGAAGTTGCAGTAAAACCAACGAGCAAGGTTTTGAAACGTTGGGCTTTATGTGATTGCGACCACGCAATAATATATTGCAATCTAATTAACCTCGTTATGAATTTATTTATGCGTTGTAATTAATTTTCTACTACAATTTTGTGCTTTCTATTTTTGTTTCTCGCGTCACATAAACGATTCCCCAAATGTTCATTAGAAGGAAACATTACAGGACTAATTAAAGTAATTTTTGAAAGTCAGTCGACAGGAATGAATGTTTGTTGTTGTGTGTTTTCGTGTTATTCTAAAGCGGTGAATGTACGTGTAAGAATGCAAGGCAGTATGTCAAAAAAATGGCAATACTAATAACATTGTATAACATGCAATTACGAGAATTATACGAAGCGCATTATGCGTTTCGACGTCGCGCCATCGACACTCCTCGACCTGCATAAGGATCGAAAGGAATCTTGGAATCGTTAATGCTCGCGTCCCGCCACCGAGCGCTTCTTGCAACACCGCGATGCGCCTTCTTCCACCAGGTGCTTAGTTTACTTCACTTTTATTTTTTAACGCGTCCACTCGCTTTTTACTTCCCACTTTGTTATATGTCGGTGCTCTGTGCGTGCCCGGTCGTGCGACCATTTGCTTCGAGTTTGGCGCCAGAGAAAATTACAATTTCTAACGTGTTCGACGGCAGAGTCCCTTCTAGTGTCTCATATTTATCATCAAGTGTACTTTGCTTTTGCGTGTTAGTTTCACCGCGCGCCCTTCGTACATTATCCGCACTTACATCGATAAGGACGTAGCGAGCGTTGTCGAGTGTTTATCTTTTGAGTGAGTGTTCCTTGAAGGTGCTTTGCCATACCGGAGGTGTTTCGGTAACACCCATTTAGTGATGTACGGATCGCATCCTTTCTACGGATACGAAAGCGTGTACGGGAATAAGGACGAAACTCAATTCTGACTGTAGCATCGAGCAGGAATCTAGCAGGATGAAGCGCAATAAGAAATCTACCGATGTTGTTTTGGTCTCGTACAAAGTAAGTCGCTACACGGGACAGTAAACATCGTTTTCTGGCCCAGGTGTTTCCTAACGCATTTCGAAGTAATCACGACTCTTGCAAATATTAAATTCTGCCATTTTATCTTTATTTTGTGTTTTTGTGTACTCCGATGATAGACATTTAATCTTTCGACCTTGAGAGGTTTTCTTAAATTATTAAATTTGCGAATTTGAATGTGGATTCGAATCTCCACAATCGCCGACAAAACTTTATTTCGTTGGGGAATATCGTTACCATCACTGCAATTACCCGTGCCTTGAATATATCACCCATATGCAACGAAAAAAAGACAAGTCTGATTGTCAACGCGTCTCACTACCGCACGCATCAATCCAACAATATTACTTTTTTCTTTTATGAGTTTTTGTCGTTTTACTAGGCGAAAATTGGTGTAGGCGCCGGGCTAGGCAGACACGATTTGACCACTCCAGGGAGCTGTTCGTCGACGACCTTTTGTAGTCCTCACGCGGGGAGCACATCATACTTTTTTGCGACACAACGAGATTAGATTTTTCTCCAGCAAATCCAGCCCGAACCGTTATTTGATGTTTCGATACAAGATATTCAATTTATTGTACTCTCATTTTTGCCAGAAAACTTTTCGCATTTCTACAACTACGAGTAGCATGTTTATTCTATAACTTTTGCGTTTTTTATTCTGTATTTGCCAATATGCACCTAAAAATCTTCATTGTGTATTTCTTGTTTTCGAACGCACCCTGCAGTGATTGATATTTTCCAGGATAAAGAAACAATCGAAATAGGGCGTGGTAAATGTAGACCGGCGAATATACCGAAGAACAACAAATGACTTTAATCCTGCATAACAAGCGGAATGAATGAAAAATGCCGACTGCGTGATGCATCGCCTTTGGCAACTTTGTTAATTCCGCTCGTTGCTAAATGGGTTTGGTGTTTGCAGACAAAAACGCGAGATATTTCCGTTACTTTTGCGGTGTTTAGTTTTAATTAAATATTCACCCATAAAGTTTTATTTAGCGTCGTTATAATTAGAAACTAAAGAAAATTTTCTGGTGTCTAATGAATCATTATGCAATTATGTTTAACTCAGAGATTTAGGAATATTTAATTCAAATTAGAGTTATTCGAATTTATTAAATTCATATAGATTATTAATATATTCTGGTGTTTCAGGGATTAAACACTGACGAGAAACCGCCCCAAATCAATGGTGCTCTACAAAATGGTATCGCATTACAAGTCAAGAATCATCATCATAACAAGGATTCAAACAACGAGCACAGTCTCGTCCCTAGCAATATAAATTCATTGGAAGTTCACGAACGCCGAGCACCCGACGGCAAAGACGACGATGACGATGGCCTCGTCGAAGAAGTAATCGAATGCAAGAACGATAAAAATTACAATGGCAATGGAGACGCGAAAGTTACAGTGGTCCACGTTCTGGTCACTATTAACGGCACTGGAACTCTCGCAGATCTTAAAAAGCAGCGGATGCAAATGCGCACGTCCAGCGCGCCCGATATCAACAGTCCTGGGTCACCCGTCAGCACCATTTCGGACGGCGGGGACTCAAATACAGCAGCGGCGACGGCCGCCGCGATGGCTGGGCTTCTCAAATTCACCACCGACGAAGTGGTCGGCGCCGAAAAGCCCCGAAAATGTTGTGTTATTGTTTAGCGTGTTTTTTTTATATACTTGGTTGTGTTGGAAGTAAGGAACGAGTCTAGTTAATTGAATCAGTTGAATTAATTAAGGATCAATGATGTTTAAAAAAGCAGTATTTGAAAGTCTGAATTTCTACATTTACAAATTACGAAACTAACCGGAGCTGCTTAAAATTACGATTTAGATAGTATTTAATTATTTTATAAATATTGATTATTACTTGGTTGTTATTAACTCAGAATGAGAGGTTATTATTTAAAAATTGTTTTCAAAGAGCGTGATAATTATTGGTTCCGGATAAGTGGCTCGTGAAGAGTGTCGCGAAAACGAAACGAAACATTCCGAAGAAAATTAGCGGTTATGCTAATAGAAATGGCACATTCCAGTGACTTTTGGAATTGTTTTCATTGATCTTTCGTTCATTTTTAATGCCTGCACATTAGTTGTGATTTATTTGAGTTATATAAGTTTTAATTTGATTCCGCAACTACTTTACGTTATAGCAATGACTAGTTGTCAATATCAAAACTATCAAAAAGAAAAAGCTACCCGATTAAGAAATGTATGATAACGGTAAGTGGCAACGATGTGTCAAATATCTTCATCTAAATCATAAAAATCAAAACTATTTACCGTCTACAACATTCCCGTCTTTAATCACTACGTTCGTGAAATGTTTGCTGGTTTTGCAGATAGTTAACAGTTTTATTTTGTAAATAGCCCGAAACTCTAGTGCAAGGGCACGGAAGAGGGCAAAATGTAAATTCTATACATATTATTTATTTCTTAGTAAACAAACATATTTTATGTAACGATGGAGGAAGAACGAGCGCTGTCTTTGCGTTCTCCGCATGCAATTTACTTTTAATTAGTAGATCATTATGAACGTCACACTTCGTACATTGCTAGCACGTAGTTTACATGAATATTTAACACTTTGTATCATAATCGCATTCGTTAACGCAGTTGAAAATTTTTGAAACATAATAAACGTTTGATCGGATTAGAAAATTTAGCCACGTTGATGCTGCGTGCGCGCAGCACGTGCACCGTATTGATAATATAAAATCGTTATGTGACGGCAAGAGACGTAAAGTGAAATATGCAGCAATTGCAATTACTTGGTCTAATTAAGAATCGATGAATATATTCTTCAAACGAGTAAGAATAAAGTTTGAAGTCAAATAAATTTTTAATTCATTTTTATGTTTTTCCTCACACATTTTTCCTATACATCAATTTCGGAATGTCCCAGAAGGTTTTGGAATTGTAAAATCCGCTGTTCCCCTTACTCAATTATGTTAAATTTACAAACTCTTTAAATTACAATAACTTTAATTCTACTTAATAAATTTCCGTTCCGATTTTGAGTTGAATACAATTGATTTAGTTCAACCGTAAAACACAACACTCATTTCCAAGCATGGTCGGGGAGCGAAGGATGCATTTTTTAGTAGTATAAACACAACATTTAAATCTGTTGGAAATTAAAAATATGGTAATCTTTAATTATATTTTATTTTAAAACTTTATAAATTTTAAAACTAGTAACAATGTTTTTCTAGCAACTTTTCTTAATTTTATGCACATTGTGCAAACATCAAGGAGGGAAATGGCCAGACTATAGATCCTTCAAAAAATCAAATAAAAACCACGTTTATTTCAAGACAAACCGGCAAATGCTTGCAGACCAAAACAAAAAAGAATTAAATTGTACAATTCTCTACAATACGGGATAAAACCGCTTTCGGTAGGAAAAAAATGTATAGGATGTAAATGTAAGTTGACAGTCCAACGACCATTATGCTTTCTTAACAAGTTGAATAATTCTCGGACCTGCAAATTACATTCCGAAAACTCCGATGACGAAATGTTTTCGCTTTGAAAATGCACAGCACTCAAGTGGATTCAACTCACATGATTTCTGCGTTGTAGCTTAATTCAAGCGTAATGACGTTCCATCAATTCATTTTGGTGTTTCATTGATAAACATTATTTAATACCATGTATAATAATATCTATTATCTACGCCTCAGCTCACACATAATGTTCAGACGAACTAAATTCATATCAACATTTTGTTCATTGATGAATTAAATCGACGTGAATGAATAAAAATACATAGTAACAGCAACTAAAACACTTGACAATTAGGTGACCATTGGGTCCCACTCCAAAAAATAAACACTGAACACATGAATGCGTCAGTGTGGATGGGAATAAATACGGTGACTATTGGGCTGCACATTTTTGTGATCAACCCTAACCATGACAAGAATTTAAAGTGGGCAATTTCATCGGAACATTCTTAATATTTATTTATGGGCTTGTCTCATTACAGCGGTCAGAATTGATGGCTCCTGTCAAATTACGGCGAATCGAGAGAATCTCGCATCGCGCGTTTATAAATTACTGCCGTAAACACATGGCGATCTCCGTGATTTATCGGTCGACATTCCATACACCTACAAATTTGAGCGCAGCGCGCTGGTTAAAGAAACAAAACAGTTCGCGCCATTATCGCGCGCTCCGCATAGTTACTGCATCGCAAAGAATGTCGGCGACTCGTATAAATAGCCGGCGAAAAGTATTTAAGCGCCGGTCGGCGTCATTCACAGAGTGGGTGACAACTGTATACTAGAGCAAGTCTTTGGACTTTTCGCTTACATCTTTATCGCAGCAAACGCATATTGCGCTTTTTTGCAAATTGAAATCTAAAATTTACCAATTTGGGACCAAATCACAAGAGCTTGGAATTTTCTTGATTATTTTTAGCAACAAATTAGATTAACATATTTTGAAGCAATTTTGAAAACAAAATCGGCAAAGGTTCATTTATGGGTTATGATTTAAAGTTACGTCGCCAAAATAAAACGAGTTAATCTGCAGCCGCTCGTAAATAGTTAGGCGTTTGGGAGTGGAAAGCTTCCGAAAAATTTCAACAATTTTAAGCTCTTCCTCTCGAATAGTGCGCGCACACTCGAGAAGCGTTTCGTTTTCGACAATTTACGCACGTGTTTACGTAAACGTTCGTTGAAGACGCGAGCGGCGCATACCGAAACGTCACACAATTCATATCGCAGGGGCAGAGGCAACGGAAAAGGACATTCGCGCCACAAATACACAAATATGTGGCGGCGGCTGGATATTTTATAAAGCTCGTAATTTACGCGCGAATGACGAACGCTTGCTGCAAGGCGCTCAACATATAGAAAATACGATTTGCTTTGACTCCAATTGCTAATTTCCCAATTATTGCGAGCGCATTTAATGGAATATAAATGCTTAAACATCGGACGGTTTAAGAGGATGGCCTTACTTGGAAATTTTGTTAAAGTTTATAATTTACGCGAAAATAACGAACGGCTGCTGAAAGATTTTCAACTTTTCTAAAATACTGTTGGGTTAAGTAATAAGTTATAGGTGCTCTATTCTTTACATCCATTGAAGCAAAAGGTTGTATTATTGTCCAGATTTTTTATCATTCTAAATAAAGATGATAAATTTTCGAAAGAAAATGGCTTGTATTTGGCTGACTAATAAACTGCTCCTCATCAAATATAATAAGAATTTAATAAATTATGTAATTGCTGCTATTGCTAACGATCTCCTGCCACCGTTCGACCAGTTTGTCTTTCATCATTGTTGAAGGTTACGAATATTAACAAAAATGAGTATAGTGCGCAATGTTTATATTTTCTGTAAATTGTTACAAGACAGGTGTTTAGTTTAAACGCTTACGACTTATTACTCAACCCAACATTTACTTTACTTCAGCCACGAATTTTTCAATGATTACGAACGTATTTATCGGAACCTGAATGACTAAGCTTCGGACGATTTAAAAGAACGGTCGCTTATTCATGGATGACAATTCACCGCAGAAAAAAAATCATTAGGCCAAAAAGCAAAGAGTAAGCATGCCCACGAATTCCGGTAATTATCGAATTACGCGACGAATGCACGCGCAATTTCAATTTAACCGGCATGCGCTTGATTAACATGGACCAGCGACGATGTAAATTGCCGTCTTACTCTCAAACCGCGTTAACAAACGAAAACTGAACGCGGCGAGCGCGCGTCGCTGAACTGCGTAAATTGAATAACTTGCCGCGGTGAGGTTTTGGCAATTTACATCGCTACGAGTGCGCCCGCACATTCGCGGAGAGATACATTTTTTACGGCTTCGCGTATCGTCTGCGACTGGCGCCATTCGCACGCCACACGTACGCCATTTTTATGAAATATTGTTTTCGGCGCTACTCGATAATAAACACATAACGATTGGGTTTTATTGATTTGCTCGATTTCGGCATGTTTGACACGCAGATTCGATTCGGGTGGACATGCAAACGCTGGTTGATTTGCGTCATTGTCAGCCGCCGACCGACGAGGCGGCGACGCCGGCGCCGGAGCCGATAGCGTCCGTCTGTTTGAAAAAGCACGAAACGTAATTGTCATTGTGCACGGCGGCAGCGGCTCAGAGGCACTGTTAGACAACCGGCGTAATCTGAATTGAATTTTACGACTTTAGGACGATTTTATTGCTCCCGGCACGTTCATCACACGACACAGCAGTTCGTAATTAATATACAGAATGATCTATTAATTTCGAGTAGGATATGGAGGGGCGCATTATGCGGTTTTTTACTTCATCAATTACAGATCTACAATGACACGTTGAAATTGCCTGTTCTCTATTTGTTTCTGTTTTTTCGAATTTAGAAGCTACACTCGTTTAAAGGAAAAGACTCAAATCAGTCCAACAAGGTAAGTTGGAAAAGGGCATGGGGTAAGTTGGACAACGGGCAATTAAATATATCCAATATCGTCACAAAAACAAAAATTGGTAATTTTTGTCACTTCTTTTGTATTGTATAGTTGCGGAAATTATTAACGTCAAACCCATCTTATCAACCCGGAATAATCGATGAAAACAACACGAGAATACATTAAATTAATTTATTATTCGAGAAGTTGTTAAACTTCAAGGAAAGCAAAACAAGTTCGGACCGAAGTCGAACCAGACCAAGGCGGTAATGCCCAATGACATCCCGAAAAACGAGCAAAACAAGCTCGCAAATTGCGCAGATCGCAGGTATGCCATGTTTGCACAACTGCGTCCTAAGCATAGATAAATACCTGTTTTGCGATAACGAAGCACAACACCGGCGTGTGATACAACAAAAGATAACTTGTCGAATCAAGACGTCGAATGCGAAAAACGAAACGCGTGCAGCACGGAAGTGTCAAGACGACGTTGGAAGGGACGGATTTTTCTCCCGGTTGCGGCACCTGGGACGTTTGCCCTCCGCCCATGAGAACGGAATGTGTTGAAAAAGCAAACAAAAATCGTAGGGCCACCGTCGCAATCATGAAAACGTGCCGACGGCCCCGGGTAAAAAGTGATAGGTTTGCGCTGGATGCGTGAGCAGGTGACTGGTTACCAGCTGTGCGTGACAATGCAAGGTGTCATGGGTGAGAACGCGTCTGGTCGCAACTACCCCCTGAAGCCCTCGCAGCGTTTTATGATCAACGGCGATGCATAACTTAAGTGTTCCGACCGGCGCGGCGCTGCTTTTGGGTACGAGAGCCAAAAAGACAAACGGTCTGAGAGGTGTAGAAGACGAATGAAGAAATGGACGCCAAGATTCCGCCTATTCTGTCTTCCAGTCGTGACCATTTTACATATGATGATGCGCTAGTAATGTTTACGTTTTCTTCTATACCAAGTGTTTCGGAAATCGAAAACATTCCGATCCGACGATCGACCCGAGCGCACAGAAAAAAGTTGACAATGTTTTTTAAACGAAATCAAGCGGACCCGAAAGAGTTGATGACCGATTATTAGTGATGCAACGAAGAAATTTCGCTTTTCTTAATTCGTGCATGTAGAGTGAAAAAGAAATGGCGCAAGTAAAACGCCCAAGACGTGCATTCATTCATCATCTCGTCATCGGCGAAATGCACGCGAAGAAAACAATTTATGCGCATGCATGTACATAATTTAATAAACAAAGGAGCGCTTGCAACACGCGCACGCGCGCGCCAAGATGCGCTGAAATGTGGCCGGCGGACAATAGTCGATTATCATTACGGTTTTGAAACCGGGCCTCGAAGAGGCGGGAGCGCCGGTTCGCGCAATTTCAAAAAGCAGCGGCGTCCGCCTCCCGATCAGAATGCAGCCGGAGTCGCAAACGCTGATATCGCGGCGCTGGAAGTCTTCGCCGCCTTGCCGGCTCCGATTATGCAACACGTCCAGCGGACCGCCGGCGCTATTTATAGCGCGTATCAGTTGATATCTGGATGAGCGCGCGCGAAGAAAAAGCAGCCAACGCCAGCCGAAGAGCGTCCGTGGCGTGCCGTACCTAATTACCACATAGAAATCACGTACTTGTTACACATTCAGTGGCTGACTGGCGCCTGTCTCCACTCGCGGCTGCGCGCGTTCGCGAACATCAATCAAGGAGGCTGGTCGCGTGCAACGCGCGCGATTCCCAATCGGCGGAGTGGAAAAAGAGGAAATTTAGGCGCCAGCCGTCGGCCGTCTCTCGCGAAGAAGACAATAATAACGAACGGCGCGACGTGAATAATGCGCGCGAGCATCGCGGCCGATGCGATGCCAATAATGCTGAAAAGAAACTGCGTAAGCACACTCTGTATACGGACCACGGCACCGACCATACATTGGCGACGGCACGTCCGCGCGTACAGAACACGGACACACGCACACGAGCGACATTTACACTAGGAGATACAGATACACAACGAGATACATCAGTTTGAATCAGACCGGAGAGCGGATAGGGTGACCACAAACGACGACACGCACCAGAGACACGAAAAGTTTCACGCTCACTCGCGTGATTTTCTTCGGCGCGATCGTTCGGGTGCGCAACCTGGCCACACGCACGCGACGCATCATCGCCTCCTCGACTTTCGAAAGGTTCGAACTTGTGCGCGCACCGACCAAGTGCGAAATAAATGTTTCCGCCCGCGCGCGTGCAGTGATTTTTCCCGGTTTCGGTGCTCGAGTCGCGCGCGCGACCGTCGCGAAAGGGCGCAGATGCAAGGCGCAAGGGGCGTACGCGGATTGATCATGTCCACGCTGCTCCTCTCCCTGCTGGGGGTGTCGTCGATCGCGATCCAGCAGTGCGCCGTGTGGCGCGAGATCGCGCCGTGCACCTGCAAGAAGGAGTACACCACCAAGATCTCGGTGACGTGCATGAAGATGGAGTCGTTCGGGCAGGTCGTCTCCCTGCTCCAGAACAAGTTCCAGCCGAAGGAGCGCATCATCCTGAGCATCGGCGAGTCGAACCTGTCGGACCTGGGGGAGCGCAGCTTCAAGGAGCTGAACATGACCATCGAGGACTTGAAGCTCAACCACAACGAGCTGAGGTAACGCGCGGCGCGACCCAAACATAAACAAATCCCCGGCGACGACGTCAAAACAAAACAGACGCGCGCAAGCCCCCATTTTGTTTTCGGGGGACACGCGAACTCCGAGCGCGCGCCGTCCGCCGCGTTTTTTACCAATCGCTCGGCCGGCTAATCGATGCAAATTGCTCATTAACCAATCGCGGCGCAATTGCCGCGCGCCGATTGGCCCCCGGCGGCTCGGCCGGCGGCGATGCGCTCGCAATGACGGATTCGGCTATTTGCGAACGATCGGAATTGACGATAACGAGCGCAAATGCGCCGATACGCCGATGACGAGCGTGCGAACGGCGCGGCGCGCGGCGTGGAATATTTGTCGTGGCCGATTGAATTGGAGAATTGAATGTAAATCAAGTAGGCGACAGAACTGAGTAATTGAAATATAGTTGGGTCAAGGGGTTATCCTGCGGACGGCGTGTCGGCGTGCCTTCGAGGAGCCGTGGCGCTTCGCCGGCGCAGCAGGCTGGCACCAGCCGGGTTCGCCCGCCCGCCCGACCGTCCCGACGCGATCCTACTTGAACTCCTGAACTGTTATTATGTCCGTACACTGCTTTTCCAATCATTTGCATGTACTTACATGCACGCCGACAATTAATCACGCCGCTTCAATTGTCGATCGGCTTGCTTTTCATTCGCGCGCGCCCGCGACGCGACGCGCTCTTCGTCGTCGAGGACTTTCTTAAAGGAAACCATGCGCGCTTTGATTGAAAGGCAGCCGACAGGTATCGACGTGCGCCGACCGGCTGAAATAATGTCATATTAATTGCGGCGATGGTTTAAATTAGAGACCGAGACGACTTTTCTGCGTCTTCGTCTGCGGCGAGAGCGCGATCGCGAGACGCGCGCTGCCGGCTAGAAATTACGTCTCAAACGGCGCGCAGCAGCCCCGGCGCGTTGACGCCGCTAATCTGTCTGTGCGCAACAATTAATTGCATTAGCGCCTTTTTCCGACGCACAATTCCGACCCGAGTAGAAACTTCTTTCGCGTGTCTGTAAACACGCCGGCGACGCCATGTCGACGCCGAAATTGGCGCAAGGCGTCTCGTCGGCGCGACGTCTCCCAATCATAATCGCCGCTCGTAAAATTTTAATCGTGCATTTAATTAAGCGCGATGCAATAACACCCACTGTGTTTGGGGTACGCCGGTTATAATTAGCGCGGCGTGGGCAAATGTGTCAAGATCACGTCGAATATTCAAAGTTCCCAATTGAGGCAATGAATTACCACTTGGCGACTTCGTCGAGGTGCTTCGATGTCGCATCGAACACTAGAGATCAAGTGTTCAAATGCCATTCGTGTTTGTTTAACTATTATACGACAATTGAAACACGAACGCTTGCCGTGCATATTAAACCGGTAAACAAACTCAATCCACTAGATAGGTGCTAGACTAAACTAATAAACGTTGCCAGAGATTACGCAGCTGACTATGTAATATCAAGTTTTTAACGATTTGTCCCTGATGACTAATTAGAGATGACAGGATATGTATCGATTTTATCTCAATATGTTGTGCACTATTTCTTAGCGATTGCGCAACCAAGCATTGACTGCGTCCGACACAAAGAAGCTCGGAGGCGATTTTTTATGACTTTGTTTTTTATGTGCTTTTAATAAAATCGAAATTAAATGTCAACATTATCGGACGCGTGCGTGCGCGCGCTCGTCTTGCGAGACATTTTATATGTCCGTCGGCTTTTTCGAAAGTTCGCGTCGCGCGCGCCTTACGTCGTACGTTAGGTAGAGCATTGAGGCGCCATACGCGCCAGGCGCCACTGGAACATTGACCCCCCCACGGGATGTAGGTTTAATTAATTTTACACGCTTACATAAATCCGACAAATTGTGCGCATCCCATATTTACGATCGTACGTGCGGACGCATTGCCGTAACTTTTCGCACTCTCGTTAAAGCGATTGCTTCGATTGTATTTATTCTGAACTGTAAACGTCGCGTCGTCGCCATTATGAGTTACAAAGAAAATTTTGTTTTGTTTGTAGCGAGTTAACTTCGTTTACGTTTTCGGGGTTGCAACACGTTAGCTACATGAGCCTGGCGGATAATCCCATACCAGACATGCCGGTGCAGGTGTTTGAGATGATGCCAAAAATAAAAACGCTGGATATAGGCCGGATGCATCTCAAGAAGCTGCCTGAGGAGAGTTTCAGAGTAAGCGCAACTTCAATCGCCTGTAATTAAGTCAGTACTGATGCCGCCGCTCTCGTTGCCAGAGTTTGCCGCTTCTGGATACCTTGGTTCTGCCTGGCAACGAAATTTATCGCATCGACACGCACGCGATACCGCCCACGACAATCAAGCTACACTTGGCTCGAAACGCCATCCGGGACCTGAACGGATCCCTCCGGCATTTGACCGACTTGCAATGGCTTTTCCTGAATACCAACGAGCTGACCTCCCTGGACGGAGAGCTTCCCATCAACGGTATGAAGATCCTGATGTTGCACGCCGCTAACAACAGCCTCACCAACATCCCTCAGGACATCAGAGCCTACCCGAACCTAGACAATCTATTCTTGCAAAACAATCTGATCACAGGTCTCGACGGCGCTTTGAGCAGGAGTCGTAAATTGGAACGCGTCCACTTGGAAAACAACCGAATCAGTCGGGTGGGTGATTACAATGTTACCTTTCGAAGGAATCGTTTTGACGAGCATGTTACAGTTACTTCCGGATGATTTCGAGGAAACCGAAAACTTGCAGGTCCTCGAGCTCCAGAACAATCTGATCACATCCTTGAATAGCTCCCTGTTGCCGTTGAAGCGTTTGCGTTCCCTAAACCTCACGCACAACATGCTCGCCGAATTCTCCTGGCACGAAGTGAGGACGCTGACGGAATTACGCCACTTGGATCTGTCTTCTAACACGATCAGACATCTCAGCGGAATGACGCCCGTGAGTCATCAATCATTAACGAAGCCGTTCGACCACGCGCAGATTTCAGCTCTTCGTCCGTCGATGCGCCGCGCCATTATTTCATTTCCTGTTATGTTGCGCAGAATATGGTCGAATGGGAGACGAAGCTGACCAACCTGCGACTGGACAACAATCAGTTGCATTCATTGAACGGCGCGCTGTCGGGTCTTCGCAGTCTGCTGCGTCTGAATCTGAGCTGCAACAGTTTGTCGCGCATCTCGCCAGACGATCTCATCGGTCTGGACTCGCTGACGATGCTGGACATATCGCACAACCAGTTGACGACGCTCGAGGAGACCAGCAAGGTAACAACCTAGCGTCGTTAAAAAAGCGCCGCTATAAACCGCATCGTTAAGTCATTGCAATGAATCGGGGGATCACGTGCGACCATGCGCACGAATGTTCATCATCGGCCTCCGGTTTAACTTATTTGCGCAAATTGGTACCGTTAACTATAAATAGCTTTATGGCTTTATTTGGGTCAATTAAACAATAAAAAACTTGGGGTTTGTTCGTGACTTGCAAATGATGATTTTTACAGACGTTCCTGCCGGCCCTTCAAGAGTTACTAGCGTCCGACAACCACCTGACTATGCTGGATAAGGACTTCCATGGACTGCCGGTTCTCTGCTGGGCGGATTTGTCGAACAACCATATCGTCGCCTTAGGCAGGGATTTGGTGAGCAAAACGCATTGCAGGATACATGATGGTGTCCACGAGTCAAACTTCGGGATCTTAAAAATATACCTTAAAGGTACGCCAATTGTAAGCATTTCCAACACTTCTTCTACATATTCAATTCATCTCATCAGATAATCCTATACTTTGTGACGCTGCGCTGCCTGAAATCACCTCATCGATGGAAGTGAACCACACGAAGATCGTTGGAGTCTCGCACTGTCCGCCATTGAGCGAACAGCCCGTAACGAGCAAGCCCAACGCATTTTTGGGATACATCCCTGAAGTATCGACAGTGCAATCGATCCAAAACGAAAACAGCTACAAAGTCAGTGCCAACAACGACGCGCGCAATTTGCAAGATTTGAACTATCCCAACATGGGAGACCACGAGTTCGTTCCAATGCGGCATGGTAAACACCTCCATCGTCCGTTAGACACGCCGTTGCCATATCAAAAGTACAACGAACCAAAACACGTCGTTTTGAATCACGCGCTCATTCCGCTCCAACAAATACCAGAACAATTACCCGCCCTGGATACTTACAATCATCAAGCGATCGAACCGCGCCAACCGCAACACTACGAGCAGTACAACCCGCAACAATCTTCGCAAATACACGAACCAGTCAACGCCCTTCCCGCAATGGTTTCAGAGAATCGCACCCGAGATCAGCCCATAATTGACAACGTCCATCAACCCTCCGTGTCAATGGTAACAGAACTCCCGATGAAAGACGAAGCAATCTATACCAATGTCGATCCGCACGTTCAACAAATGCAAATCAGCGAGTTGGCTTCCGAGTTGGAGCAGCTCCGCTCGCGGGTGCAAGAACTGCAGTCAGAGAACGAACGTCTCGCGAAGAATCTCCGCAATCTACCAGATAACCCTCCAACACAAGACACCCGCGCGTCATCGGAAAACGACGACGAGAACAAGAACAAAGTGAGCAAAGGTACGGCGGAAAACGTGGACATCAACAACGAACGGATAATTTACGAAGAACCCCCGCAAATTCTCCCTCTGCCGTTGCTACTCCAAGCGAAGCAGGCAACTGAATCCGAAGAACAACGCGTTCAGCCGGAAGAGCATGTCCACGAAGTCGCAGCTCACGGTCACGAACGCGTCGAAACTTAAGCGCTTACGTGGCGCCGAAAAATTTTTTTGACAGAGACAAGTATGTAGCGTGTAGGACGCATGCCGTGACCTGAGGGAGTCTAAAAATATCCGAACGCAAAGAGGAACACAAAGACAAACACACACAAAAAACAGTGCCTTGGTGTAGCCTTCGTGTGCCTTCATTATCAACTGATAAGTAAATAACAATTAATGTAACGATTTTTAGACTAGCGGTAGACTTTTATATAGAGGAAACAAGCTAAGAGGAAAATGGGGAAGGGAAGAGAAAATGCAAACGGAGAGAGCAGTTTGTAATCGATTAACTTATTTAGAGAATTTATATCTAACTAGTCACTACTTTAACTACTGGTAACTGATTGATTAATTCCGCTCCTATCACTAGCACTACGTGATCAATGATTAAGATTACGACAAAGAGGAATTACGATATAGACGGAACTACAAGTTATTATGAGTATTTTAATATTTTAAATATATCATTTGATTTTTTTGTAACTTGTTAACGTGAAGCTGCAGAGGGAGGCCGAGACATCTCGTCGACGAGCAAGTTGTGGGTCTATTTAATTGATTTCGTTAGTTAAAAGACTGTAAATATGATGAGTTATAGAAGAGTTATTAAGAAATATTTTAGTGAAAATGATTGACATGGCAAGTCGTGATTTATCGTTCATTGAAAATGCAGTCATAACTTTCGCGAAAGCATGAACTGGGAAAGCGCATTTTAGTTATTATTTTGATTATTTTTTATTTGTATTTGATTGATTAGTTAAGAAGTTGATAGAAATATTATTTTTATGTAAATAGCTTTAACACTTTCCTAGATTCATAAGTTTCTTTCAATTGCAACCGAATTACGTCTTTGTTTATTTCTTATTTTTACAAAAGTTGGACTGCAGTTGGGCTGAAATCATCAAATGAGCGTGGAAAACGTCGCACTACAAACATTTCGCAACAAAAAGGCTATGTAATCAGATAGTTTTTATTGCAGCGTTGATAATGCCTCACAAAAATGTTTGTGTATTATTGTAACATTGTACTTTTCTGTGTGGTATATTTATGTTAAATTGTATATGAATTTTCGTTAGATTTTAATAAAGTTAGATGTGACACGAGCTATCAATTTTTTAGATTTTAAAGCGTGCGTGCGACCTCGGCCGTTTTGCGCCGAAATAGTCTTCACTTCGTTGCAGCTTCGTAGAGATATTTATCGTAACACAAGAAAGACGTTCCCGTAATTATCAGACACACTCCAAGTAATAATTCTAAAATAATTTTAATT
Organism: Ecitophya simulans; assembly: GCA_027574965.2. Lineage (NCBI taxonomy): Eukaryota > Metazoa > Arthropoda > Insecta > Coleoptera > Staphylinidae > Ecitophya > Ecitophya simulans. The sequence goes on from JAODGE020000322.1 coordinate 24,556, forward strand.
CGTTCTCTGTTAAATTATTAATATACAGTACTAACCCTTGGAAGGATTTTTTTCATTTAAAAACCAACCCATCAAAGCAGTAAAAACAAAACTTAATGAATTAGTGACTGGCACGGCTAAGGAAATATCAACTCTTTGTAGAACGAAGAAATATACAATAGAACCAAGTTGATTTAATGCCATCGGGATAATATACTGAAAATCAAAAACGATCATTTAACATATGCAACCGACACAACACGTTTTTAACTTTCACGCCAAATGTGTTGCATTTATCACCTACCCTATAATTTGTTAATAAATATTTTACTTCGAGGAAAAATTGCACTACTTTCGAAGTGCTATTTACTTTGACTATATCCGTCGTTCCTTTTTTAATTAATGGATTCGTTGCCCCCCATAATACTGCTACTGCAATGAAACTACCTGTAAAAAGATTTATTGTATTTACTAATTTTCCAGCAATAAATAAACTCAACATACACAATTCGTACAACATTTTTACCCAAGATATATTCACACTTTATTACAAAACAGTTACACGTTTTTAAGAAATGCATTAATATTATTTGGGTGCGTAATTCTGTCATTCGCAAGTTTTTCAGGTTAAGCTGAGAAGAACTGTCATGCACTCCAGCTGATTGTTTATTTATCACCAAACTCCGATGAAAACTTGGAAAAACAACAATTATTAAACTCAAAAGTGAATAAAAATAAACTACAATGAACGTCATAGAGGCCGTGAAGGCCTACATTAATAAAATGACTGAAGAAAGTGAACCTGGCATGAAGTTACTTCTCATGGACAAGGAGACCACCAGCATAATCAGTATGGCCTTCGGACAGTCAGAAATCCAACAAAAAGAAGTCTTTCTTCTGGAACGAATAGACGCAAGAAATCAGAGCAGTAACATGGGTTTGAGATACCTTAAATGTTTGGTATTTATTCGCCCTACACAGCAGAATATTGAATTAGTGTGTCAAGAACTTCGTAATCCAAAGTATGGAGCATATTATATTTACTTTAGCAACACTCTGGCCAAAGCTGATGTGAAAATTCTGGCTGAAAACGATGAACAAGAAGTGGTCAAAGAAGTTCAAGAATTTTACATTGACTACTTAGCAGTAAATCCACATTTATTCTCATTGGGAATTCAAAGTTCTTTTGCTAACTGGCAGTCCATTGCATTGCCAAGATGTGTACAAGGATTGATATCAATTTTATTATCACTGAAAATATGCCCAGCAATTCGATATCAAGAAAACTCTAAACCAGCAAGAGATTTAGCTCACAGAGTGAAGGAAACAATTGACAAAGAAACAACTCTATTTTCATTTGGACAAAACTCCTCAACTTTGCTATTAATTCTAGATAGACGAGACGATCCAATCACGCCGTTGTTGAATCAGTGGACGTACCAAGCCATGGTTCACGAATTATTGACCATAAACAATAATCGCGTGAATTTGTCGCACGTGCCGGGCATTCCGAAAGACTTAGTCGAAGTTATCCTCTCCGCCGAACAGGACGCATTTTATGCGAAAAACGTATTTCTAAATTATGGCGAAATCGGTCAGAACATCAAGGAGCTGATGGATCAATTCCAGAACAAAGTGAAGACACATCAAAAGATCGAAAGTATAGCGGACATGAAGAACTTCGTAGAAGCCTATCCGCAATTTAAGAAATTATCTGGAAACGTCTCGAAACACGTGACGGTCGTCGGAGAATTGTCGTCGTGCGTTAAGAACTTCTCGCTGTTGGAAGTTTCTGAAATCGAACAGGAGCTTGTATCACAATACGATCATTCGGGACATCTTCAAAGCATAAAGAAGCTTCTTAATAACCAATCTCTAGCCGTGCGAGAATCGGATGCTGCGAAACTCGTAGCTCTCTACGCGCTGCGTTATCGACACCAGAGTAATAATGAAATCCGCGCTCTGCAAACGGTGTTAAAGCGCAAGGGCATCGCAGACATTTACACCAAGAATATTAACAACGTCGTGGAGTTTAGTCAGTCACACCTAAAGCCGTCGGAACAAATGAACGTCGAGAATGCTGTGAAAATCACAAAGAGGTTTTTCAAAGGTTTGAACGGCGTGGAGAACATCTACACGCAACATAAACCCGTCTTGCACGAGATATTGGATAATATCGTCAAAGGCCGCTTGAAAGATTCGCTGTTTCCGTTTGCGACGCAATATTATCAGATGAACGGCAAGCCGCAGAAGTTGATCGTCTTCGTGATCGGAGGCGTGACGTACGAGGAAAGTTTGACGGTGCATTCGTTCAACAAAAACTTCCCGGGTACGCAAATTATTTTAGGCGGAACGACTGTGCACAACTCGAGGAGTTTTCTGGAGGAGGTCGAGCTCGCTGTGCAACAAAAATCGCATTATCAATGAGTAATTAATGGAGTTATGATTTTAAAGATTATGCTTCGAGATCATAATACATCAAATGTATATCGTGCATTCTGTGGCGTTTCCATGCATTTTACTTGAAAATATGTTATAGTTATGCATTGTATTGAGTTGTATGTTTTTCATTCGTAGTTACAATATGTTTATGATGTAATAATTGATTAAAAGCCTATTTATTATCGAAACGTGCATTTAATAC
>JAODGE020000327.1:0-12699 GCA_027574965.2 Ecitophya simulans
AAAAATAAAACTAAGCCTAAGAAGTCATGACAAAAGAAGGCAGTTTTTCTCTGAATTATAGACTACAGCAACACTTTTAATAACTGCACAGTACTACGATCTATAATCCAAGGAAGAAAATATCCTGCAACCTCATACAACTTCTAAAAGAAGTCAACATACAAATTTCCGGGAATCCACAAACTGCCAGAGTTTGTGCATCCTGTGCCCAACGCAGCTAAACACGCTATAAGCGCGCAATTTGCTTCTGATAGTCCTCGCCGTGTGTATGTTCAGAAAATGACGCATGTATTCCTTGCAATGTTCGGGATGACAAAAACAACAAAAACTGAAGACGATAAAACAATTATGGCGCCATACATGCGCGACGTGAAGTTCAGCGTAAAGATAGAATTTTGATATTAATCTAAATTTAAAATGGTCGACAACTATTTAATAGTTTTAAAGTGAAATTAACTTACCTCAACTATTTTATATGTGTTAAATGGAAGAAGAAAATACTCTATAACAAAATTGGTTCAAATTAACCTCAAATATATATAATTAGTAATATTTCATTAGATAAACAAACTACCAAAAGAGACCTTTTTATCATCCGCATTTTAATTTTTTACTGAAATTTTCCACTTTTTCACTTTTTTTTATTTGATTTGTATTCAATGTTTCAATGAATCACAGAATTACAAACTATTTATAGTCTTTTATAGTTTTAAATTTTGCACTGAGAAATAAGGTTTCCCAGCTTGTTCAACTTAAAATGTAAGTTGGACCATTGCCAACTATTAATTTTTAGATACTTGGTGTATTACTCGCTGGTACTCGACTGAAACCTCGACGAAGATGTGGAACGTTGAAAATTATGCAAAAGGCACGAAAAGTGCAAAAAGTTCACCAGAAACAATCAAAGTGGTGAAAACGGCGAATTGGCAACCAGCAAAAATCGCCTTGGAGTTGTCACCAATCGCTGCTGAAACATATATATTCATATATTGCCCATTTTCGCAAGATGTACCAACTAACTTAAACAATTATTAAACTTGTTACGCCAATGATTTGCTATTAACTAATTGGTCAGAATTTAAAACTTAGCGAACCTAGCAACTGATATAGCAAGTCAGCGCCTTGTGATGTGCGACAAACGAAGCACAAGGGTGATGTTGTCGGTGACGAGAAAGGTCAAGACGTAATAAAAAAACAACACTTTTTAATAACTTTTATTTAAAACAAAAGTCGGGCGGTTAAAAATTACAGTGTTTGTTTTGCAGTACAGTGAGCGACGCTGCAACCGAGATTGCAAACGTACATAGAAATGCAATGGTGTTAATTTTTGAACACTTCCTTAAGTAGTTATGTGTTTGGTTTAATTTTTTTTCTTTCTCTTTTTCTATTTCCTTGTAGGCATTCAGCCTGATTTCCTTCGGTCATGCTTCTGTGAAGATTGACACTCAGCTGCGTATTCACGTTTCTGGGCGTCTGCTCATTGGTCGCTTCCCTGCAATCTATTATCCTCCATTTTCTGAACGTGTTCGTTCCAGATCTTTTTTAACTCGCTATTCCGTATTCTATCCCGCATCATTTTCCCTGTAATGGTTCTCAGCGTCTTCATTTTGCTTGAGCTCAGTAATTGTTGCTGTGGCTTAGGATGCATGTGCCGAGGTAGTCAAATTGCATTACTTGTTTTATCAATATGGTGTTAATTGCTAGTTTGCATTGCACTGGGATTCTGCTGAACGTCATGCTCTTGGTTTTTTCCGTTGATATTTGTAAGTCGTATTTTAGTGCTGTAAGATAAAATTGATGTAATTTGCGTTACAAGTTGTCCTCGGTGCTTGCGAGGAGTACCACGTCATCCGCATAACATATTACACTGAAGCAGTAGTCCCCTAGCCTGTATCCCAGGTTTAGTGCCCTTACATCATCTATTAGTTTGTCCATTAAACTGAAGAGGAATGGGCTTTAGCTATCGCCTTGTTTCAGTCCGCCTTTGGTCGGAATTTTGGAGGTTATGCTTCCGCTCGCGCATATTCCAGTATTGTTACTAACGTTGGGTAGTTTTACATTATTGAATGCTTTTTTGATGTCTATAAAACACGCATGTACCAATTGATTGTATTCTATTGTTACTCTTTTTTATGATATATAATTCTATTTTTATTTGTTCTTAGTTTCTGTTTAAGCTTTTTTTCATGAGGCGTAATAAAGAAACAACACAACTTTTAGCTAGAATGATTGGTTTTCTGTCCTTGTTATTTTTTTAACAGAATTGATTGTGTTAGGTATGTAAGTGCATGTATGTAAGTGCAAACGTTATTGTATATTTCTTGGTTGTTTGGTGATGCGATTACTCGTTTGATTACAAATAATGCGTATAATGTTGTTATAGCTTGAGTGCGTGTATTTTTCTGCGTTTTTCAAGTTTTCTGCGTATTTGTGTTCAATGTAGGAAATGTGTGTGTGTGAATTGTTAAAATTTTTAATTTGTTTTATTTTTCAATTTTTTACGTTGCCGATTGTCAAAATCATTTGTACCTGTGTTGGGTTATAATTTTGTTATTTTTGTTGTTATTATTGTGGTATTATTACTTGTTGTTATTAATTGTATAGCACGAACCAGCTCGGGTAGATTCGTGCTAGTAGCGGTGGTTGCAAGTGGACCTGGCGGAATCGCGACATTATAGCGATTACGTCAAGTCCGCTCGCTGTTTGTTAGTTAGTTATTGTTTTTTTTTATTTAGAATATATTTATTGCGGTAAGTCTGTGATAAATTTTTGTTTATTTTTGTAATATGTCAATAAAACATTTGGTTATAATAGGTTTTCTGTTAGTCGAAAATTGTAAATTTTATATGTTAGAATTGTTTAGGATTAATACGTATTCTGTGATGATAGGTAAATTTGCTAGTTTGTGTAAGTTTGTAATACTTTTGGTTATTGATTTGTTAAGAATTGTTCGAAGAAATGTGTTTTGAAATATTTGAAAACTGATTTTGTTCTGAGTTTGACACAAAGGACCAAATTTGGCTTCCGTAGGTATAATTGGTTTAGTAGCTTTGTACAGATTTAGTTTCATGTTGGTGTCAAGTGTGCACTTTTTATTGAGAAGGAAGTACAGAGATTTGAACACACCGTTAGCTTTGTGCACTGCATTGTTAATGTGCGCTTTAAATGTCAGGTTTAAATCTAAGGTTAATCCTAGGTATGTTATGTTATTTTGGTCGCATATTTAATATTTATTAAATGTTATTTGTTGTGCATATTTTTTGCTTTTTTTGTTTTTCTCAAAATACATGTTTGATTTGTTTCGGTTTTGCAGTAGTCGCCATTTTTTATAATATCCATTGTACAAAAGCGTGGTTTGAAGCCCATCTTTACTACGGAAAATACACTTGTTCAAAAGCCTAAGATTTATTTGATACAACATTTATACAGTACTTAAGCGTCCGTTATACGACGAAAGGTAACAGAAAGCTGAACAAAGCTAAACAGGCTAAAGAAGGCTGGAGAAGTGGGAAAAAAGTCGGAACGAGAAAGGAGGCTGGGAAGTTTGGGTTAGTTCGTGCGCGAGCAAAGCAACCGCGACAAAATTGGCGGATAATGCAGACGCAGAATCTTTGCGGATTTAAACCGCGAAACGCACGTAAGCCAATGTTGCCGATGTGCGTCGGTTCATGCGCCGTTTCTGGGGAGCCACCTGCCAGCAAGCAGCCTTGGAACGTTTTCTTAACGGCAAGTACCGTTCCGCCTCCATCGCCAGCCACGTGGATAGTCTAGTGAGTCAGTCTTATTTTCTTTTCCTCACTTACGACGAATCCCACCTAATACTGTTGATTGCCAGGCAGTTTCTCTGTCATGTTGCCTCTTTGTTAATGGATGTACCTCATCTTGATAATTTACATAATAAAGCCCGCAAGCTTGATTTCATTTTTGACTATCAGCTTCCCGTACCTGGCGCTTTTTTGCATAACGCGGCTGTTGCTAGCCGTTTTGCTTTACCGCAAAACCGTCGGAAACAATGTAATAGCGGATTTTAGTCAAAGAATTCTTCAAATCTTTCTCGTGTTGCTGCCTTGCAAGCCGATTCCGATCACGAAAGTAGTTTCCCTTTGCTTCAAGAAAATAGGAAGCCGCTTACTCTCAAGACCCTCCAGTAAGTAGTACAAGGGTTCAGGGGTATTTTCTCGAAAACATGGAAGTAACATAAGTGTAACGATAAGCCGCTAAACAGCATATGCCCAATTTTGTTGAGGCTATTGCAATGAACCAACTGAATATGGGTCGCTTCCTTTTTCTCACTCACTAATACTAAAAGCACGCTACTATTACACTGCGGAGCAAGTAGTTGACCTTTTTTGCGAACACTTGAATTAAGTTAAGTCTTAAAATGCACTTACTTAAGTCGACCTTTATTATGTGAGCGATCCGTCCGTTTTTGGCTATTTCGGGGGTCAAATACGAACTTCCTTTGGTTTGCTGGATTCTCTACGGAGGGTAGCTGCGAGAGCGCACAGAAATAAGACTCAAGTAGTTAACATCTATTAACTATCAAATTATCATTCTAGATTTTGGGCGGGTACCGGTACAAGCAGAGTCTTTAATCGGGTCAGGGGTATATTCTCGAAAACAATGAAGTAACACAAGTGTGAACATGCAAACGATAAGCCGAGAACCAGCATATGCCCAATTTTGTTGAGGCTATTGCAATAAACCAACTGAATATTGGTAGTTTCTTTCTTCTCACTCACTAACACTAAGAGCACGGTAGCAATGCGATGCAGGTAGTTGACTTTTTTTTGAACACGTGAATGTTTAAGTTAAATTAACTTACGATAAAAAATTTATACTAATACAATGTTTCAATACATTAAATATTTATTTATTAATGCACAATATTTCGATGGCCAAATACAAACTTTATTTGATTTGCTGGATTCTCTACGGGGGGTAGCTGCGAGAGCGCACAGAAACAAGACTCAAGTAGTCAACACTCATTAAGTATCAAATTACCATTCTAGATTTTGGACGGGTACCTTCTGGTCTATCTTCTGTCCCCACTTGCGACTGTGTTACAGAAGAAGATATACGTTGTATTACGACCCTCTGCTCTACAATTAAGATAGACTTTGGAGACGCTTTTTTCCCGCTCGGTTTGATACCGGGAGCAAAGTTACCTGTATTGCTGAAGAAGTTTTTGAACAAATTCAACATCGCTTGCCAAAAACTTCTACAATACCGGTAGTAAGCGTCAAAGTCAGTGGTGCTTATCACTCTTGACAGCAGTAGGTTAGTCATCAAATACTTTTCACTTTTAAGATGTGTGAGTATGAATTTACCTGCGAATTTCTTGTCTGTGGGTAACATTGTCCTACGGCATAATCCTGGGAATCGATGTGTTAATGCAGATGGGTTTTAACATTAGAATGTCTTTATTTGAAGTGGCCGTTTTTGCAATTTATGGGAATAAGATAGTTTCACTCCTTACTCTTCAGACCCTTCATATCTGCACCTCTAACACGCCGTATCTTAAGTTAGCTGCTATGCATCGTTCTGGACCAAAGGCAGAAGCCAGCTGCTTACCTTTTCTGTTATCTGAGATTATACAAGTTCGAGATAAAATGATTTTTGACGTTTTGTTCGCGAATTTCAAAATGTTGTTTTTTATAGCCTGTCCTCACCGATAAGTTTGAGCATGAGATGTTTCTGCTCGACGACCAGCTTTTTGCTGTTAAGCAATACGCCATTCTAGTAGCACATCGGGAAACTGTGGGTTTGGAAATTGCCCGGATGAAAAATTTGGGCGTAATATTGCAATTGTCTTCCCTTATTCTAATCCGATGACTACCGCGGTTAAGAAAAACGAAACAGTTCGAATGTGTTTTGATACTCGACGCCTAAATTAAATTACTCTGTCTCAGTCCGACGTTTCACAGCCCATTGAAGACATATTAGCCTCTCTCCCTGCAAAAATTAAATGTATTTCTTTGCTTGATCTTACTGCGGGCTACTGGCAGATCCTTTTTAAGCCCGAACATTGTAAGTACACCGCTTTTCGCATTGGTAATCAGTCTTACAAAATCAATGTTTTGTCTTTTGGCTTAAAAACAGCAGTCAGTTTTTTTACCAGAGCTATAGACGTTGTTTTTAGCTGTGACGTTCAAGGTTTTGTGTTTAAATACATTGACAATTTTTAGTAGTGTCTGGGACTTTTAAAGAACACATCAAACATTTACAAGTGGTGGCAAAACTTTCCACCGCCGAATTAACGAAAGTGTCAGTTTTTCTGTGAATCGTCTAAATTTCTTGGCTACGTATTAGACTCAAAAAGTATTAAACCTGACAAAGATCGGATTACTTTTCTGCAGGAGTTTTCTAGACCGCTTAAAGTCAAGGACTTGCAGTTTTTCTTGGACTCTCATCTTTGGCAGAACCTCTTACGCAACTTTTGCGCAAGCGTGGCACTGAGATGCAGAATAAGTACGGGCCTTCAACGCTTTAAAGAAAACCCTGTCTAAGCATGCCTTTTTACATTACTCCTATTTTGAGCGACCATTTTTTGTGCAATATGATGCTATTGATCTAGGAGTTGGTGCGGTTTTATTTCAAGTAAATGATTTTGAAAAAGGTGCAGTAGCTTATTTTAGTAGAGAGCTAATAGAATGAGATAGGGGGAATACAGGACTCAACTGGAAAAATACTAATAAATAACGAAGAAATAATGGTGAGATGGAGAATGTATTTCAAAAAACTACTGAACTCGGATTATAAGCCAAGCGCAGAACAGCACAATAGTAGAAACAAAACGTAGCTTGAAAAACAGTAAAGCAGCAGGAATAGATAAAATTACATCTAAAATGATAAAAAATCAAGAACCGGAAGGGAAAGAAACGATACTAGAGCTGATAAACCGAATATGGAAAGAGGAGGTCATCCCAAGGAAATGGGAGGTGGGACTAATTATATATGGGTGTAGTTATACCCATATACAAAACAGGTAACAAGAGAGACTGCAACAATTATAAAGGGATCACCATAAATGGAACAGTTACAAAGTTATACGAAAAAAATAATTAAAAAACGACTGAGACCAGGCATCGAACAACAACTAATGGAAGAGCAGATTAGCTTCAAAGCACAAAGAAGTACACAAGACCATATATTCACTTTAAAAACACTAATAAATCGGACAATAGAATATCAAGAGGCACTTTATATAGCTTTTATAAATATGAAAAAAGCATTTGATAAAGTACCGAGAGACAAACTATATATTGTATCAAATAAACATCTGGCTTTAAAATAAGTGTTTTTATTGGTAAAAGAAGGCTCCAAACCTCGTACAATGTTAAGACAACTTTTGAAAGAAGAGAAGCTTTGAGATAATGCTGACCACATTTTGCTCAGAGATTCTAGCTATATAAGAAACATGCCAACACGAAACGAGCAGTCACCACATTAAAGCCTTAATAATAATTTTATTAATATCTAGCTGTAACTAAATTATTAAATAATATTTACACTTCTAGTGCTTAAATGACAAAATTTTACTGATAATTTGTTGTTGTTTTAACACATTCAAGAAATACTCCTAGCGCTAGTGCATTTACAGCATTTTGAGTTCCAGTTTTACTTCACTCCTGCGCATAAAAAATAAGTAAAAATTTTTCATTTATATTAAACTGACAAAATAAAACGTTTGAAATGCTGTTAATACAATTTATACTTGTAATTAGTATCAAACCATCAAACATTCACAATGTTCCCAAATATGTGCGGTAACTAAAATAGTATAGTTAATTATAAATATGATACATTTCTTAATACTCTAATTAAAATTATTTAGGTAAAGTGTCTACCAAATCATCGATATATTTAAAGATCCCGTCGCCCAAAGCTTGCGCAACGTCTTTATCTGGTATAATACTCTTGTCAACGAGTAAACCGATGCGGAAGCGATCGTCGTAGGTGAAGAGCGTGATGGAAACGCCTGTAAATACCGCGTAATTAATAAACAATCAGTTACGACGCCAGTTGAATGTGCAAAAACGATAATTCAATGATTAACACATTATAATGACGGAATATTACACCACATCGTCGCTTGGCGAAGTGATCGTTTGTGCACACCTGAAACTGCAACCGCAAATTTATTAATGAATATTATTTAAGATAAAAGCAAGAAACGTAATGAGTGAGGTCTGCAAATCTGAAACCCTTAGTTGCACCTATAAAATTGTAAAGAAGGTCAAAGAAAAGACTATTATGCTCGCACCAATATTTCCGTAGTTGTTGCCAAAGACGAACGTGTCGTTCACTGCCACGCCGTTTGCGAGTCGGGACGTCGCGTTTCCAGGCATGTTGGAAACGCTGAGACTAGCGTCGTATGCTAGGAGAAGCAGTTTTACTATTCCGAGTGGCAGACCAGCAAGCATTCTCATTTGCCAGTAGCAAAACTGAAATATTTCAAAAACAATTTAAATAAGCACAGGGAACCTCAATTCGACATTCCTCCTAGAACTTACCACCAAATCCAAAGCGTGTTTTAATCTGCCGTTGGTCTTGTGCACGGCTTGCAATCGACGCAGCAATTCGTTCGTTCCAGTTTTGAGGTTATTTGTGGTGTTGTTTTTGATTATCTGGCTCGGCTGCAGTTCCTGTAGATCGACGGGTAGTTGCGTGAGTCCCGCAGCAAATTTGTTCCCCAGATTGGTTATGGCGTTGCCTTCCTCGTCGATGCGCACCATTTTGTCGAAATCCGGCGACATCAAGAAGTAAGGGTTGATCGTGAGCAGACAATTGGTTCGGATCTGAAAACGTGTGACGTATGCGTGACATCATAGGTCAACGTATAGAACAAGCAACCAAATAAACACCCTTTATGCTTAACAATAGAAATACCTTCGAATATTTTGTAAAATGGGCAGCTACTGATGCCGAAATGGCCGTGGAGATGACATCGACGAACGCCATCTTGTAGTAGGTTTTTACGCGTTTGACTTTCTTAATGTAATCGTTTCCGGGTTTTTCCCACACGAAAATGAACTGTTTGTTGCCGGATATTGCAGGACCATGAAAGAGATTGTCTTTCTCTGGATGTACCAAAGTGGGATGATAAATCTTTTTGGTTAAATATTTCATTAACACGTGCTGCTTTTCTTTTTTCTGCAAAATGGCTTTATACGCCTCGCAATTCTTATGCATTATATCCACGCCGTCTTCGAGCAAACACGTCGTCATGAGCGTGACCAAACTAACGCCATCTCCTAATGAATGATGTTTGCGCACGACCAACGGGTAGACGTCTTTTCCGTCATGCCAGGTTATCATCTTCCTTCCGACGTTTATCTCCCAGAGATAACTGTCATTTTCTGGGAGCGCGGTGTTCGAATGCGCGTCTAACAACGCGTAAAATTCGTCCGTGCTGGAATACTCGTCAAGATACTTGACGCATTCGCGCATGTCATAGTTTATTATGCGGTAATACTGCAGGCCTAAACAGGAATTGATCACTGATGAAAATCTTGGATGAGTTTTTGCTATCAAGGCGTATTTTTCACTGAAGAACTCAAGCAGTTTTTTTGGGAGGTTAGGATCCCCCGTCGGGGTGAGCGCGCAGATGACGTTGATGACGTTCTTTGACGCGTTTTGCACCACCCAGATGCGATCGCAACCGTCAAGCATTGAATGAAAAGCAGTGCCGTGTCTGATTCGGAGATAGATTTCTACAGATTCGTGGTACAGCGCGAGGATGATTATTGTAGGATAAAGTAACAGAACGAAGAATAAAGTCAGAATCATTCGAAACAGAATTACACATGAGCGTTTGTAGTTTGGAAAAACGAAAAGCTGAAAATTAAACAGTAAAGTTTTAATCACCATCTATTAAATAATTCAACAACACACAGTTGGCATAAAAGTCACAAGTATTAAAATCTTAAAATTTCGAATTTCATTAGAATGACAAAAACGACAAAAACTGTAGACGATAAAACGCTCATTGCGTCATTGATATTAATCTAAATTTGAAACGGCCGACAACAACTTAATAGTTTAAAAGTGAGGTTAACTTACTTCAACTAGTTTGCACGTGTAAAATGGAAGAAGGCACAAGTCTATAACAAAATTGGTTCAAATTAACCACTAATGTATAGTATTCTGTGATATTTCATATGAAATATTAATATTAGATAAACTAATATTAGATAAACAACTTACCCAAGGAGAATAGCCTTTTTATCATCTGCATTTGAATTTTTTACTAAAATTTTACACTTTTTTCACTATTCTATTTGATTTGTATTCAATGTTTTAATGAGTCAATGTTTCTGTCTGTAATCAGAATTACAAACTATTTATAGTCTGCTATAGTTTTCAATTTTTTATCGAGAATGGTGGTTTACCAACTTGTTTAACTTGAAAGGCAATTTTGACCATTGCCACTTATTAATCTTTAGATATTTACTGTTTTCCCCGCTGGTACTCGACTAAAACCCCGACGGAAATATGAAACGTTGAAAATTACGCGAAAGGCACAAAAAGTGCAAAAGGTTTGCAAGAAACAATCAATGTGGTGAAAACGGCGAATTGGCAACCAGCAAAGGTCGTCGTGGAGTTGTCACCAATCGCTGATATATATATATACATATTGCGCACATTCGCAAGATGTACCAACTAACTTAAACAATTATTAAACTTGTTATGTCTATAACTTGTCATCAATTAAATGGTCAGAATTTAAAACTTAATAAGCCTAGCAACATAAAAATCACAATCAGTCATAAATTGTACACTAATTAAATCATAAAAATATAATTTAAAGAAATTATTATTTCCTATAATCAACTATAGTTGCTCTACAACTTAACGGAAAAAGCATAAAACTGCAGACAAATTAACCAGACGACAAGGTTGTAATATCGCTAGGTCTTAAAAGTAAAGTGTTTTCGCATTTGCGATTTTTATTGACAAAATGATTATGCTAACTGCCACAACGAGTCAGCGCCTCGTGATGTGCGAGAGACGAAGCACGAGGGTGATGATGCCGATGGCGAGAGAGGTCGAAGCTACTTAAAACGAAAACAATGTTCTTTCCCAAGAATCCAGGCGAAGTTGGGATTGCGCTTAAGTATTCTCAAGCGCATCTCCCTCTTCACAAACTGTCTCAATTCTAGTCACCCGCGCAGGGGTGCAGGTAGCGCCTGCCCTAAAGTTCTGGACTATAACTAAAAACGAATATTTTCTAGAGAGCACCTCTACTTATATGCAACATAAAAAAAATTTAAAAAAAGCAAAGAAAATATATAATTTATTAAAAGTAATCACAACCAGTGTATTGATAATCATAAACAATAACTAATTACATTAATTGTTTGTATAATTTTAATTATTTTTTATGTCTTTAAGTTTTTCACATATTCATGCTGAAAACTGAAGAATGCTGGGCATTAGATTTTAACAAAGCAAATTTATTATGTAGCTCATGTGAGCAATTACCTAAATTCAATCTAGACAAGTAACTAATTACTTTAACATTCCTACTCATAATCACTAATTATGAGCATGCAAAATTGTAGAGAACATTGCAAAGAATGTTGTCACCAAGTTACTAAAGCAATCCTGGAAGTATGCACGAGCAAGTTTTGTGCATATCCTCAAATCCAAGCGTTAATAAAGTGCGATCGTCCGGCAAAATGCTCCAATCTTCAAATTAAATATATTAGAAGTTTGGATCCGATTATCAAAATGTGCAACAAGGATGGACACTTGCAGAAAACTGTGGCTATTTAACAGTGGGATACTGACACAGTGAAAAAGTTCTTGATAAATTTTTAATATAAACTAAACAAAAAGTTTCAATTACTACTGAAAAATTAATTCTTATTAATAAAACGTCATAATTGCAAGTAGAAATAATTTATTTCCAAGTTTTACATAAACTTGTCCATTTTTTATTCAATTGCGTTTATGTTAAAAGAACCAAGTTGTCTTTAAACTTGATGTTGGAAAGCTTTTTCAAGCGCTTGTTAAACTTCTGAACCCGTTTTATGCACCTCCACTCTATGGTGCTTAACATAAGCACCTAGGACCTCTACCTGTAATTTTTTCAAAGAAATCTGTTTCTTTGTATTGAGATTTTGTTAAATATAAAAGTTTCACACATGTTTCATCTCCATTTGCCGTTTCCACATCTATATCATTGGTAGTTTCAGTTTCCACTTTACCATTCGCATCGGTGTTTTCTTTGTTCTTAGATTTTTTTTTGGCTTAGAAATTTCTACACTTGCATCATCCTTATTTGTTTCTGGTTTTGTTTTGTACGCTACACTATTAGTACCCATTTCGTTCTCAGCCTCCTTTAGCTGCATATCTTTCCTCTTCTGTAGTGCATTTTATGTGAGCTGCATAGTTTTCATCCCTATAAAATATAATAGGTTATTAATTTTGTTTTTTTTTCCTTTTCGATACAGGGTGCCGATTTCACGTTATGGCGAGCTCACTTTCGTGAGTTCGAAAGTGACAATGCGCATGCGCGGCAATGTAAAAGATAGGGAGCGCATAGCAAATCGTCTAACGACGTGGGTGGTCTTCTTGTAAAACTTTCTTTATGAAAAGCCGCCTACCGCCGATGCATCTGGCGCTAGCGCCACGCTTCTAGTCACCAAACTATTGCTTGGTTGTCATTAAGTTGCATAGGCAAGATAGAGA
>JAODGE020000343.1:0-11845 GCA_027574965.2 Ecitophya simulans
CATTGGCCGAAAAGAGGAAGATGCTGTCCGACGAGTACGACGGTCTGGAGGTGAAGAGATCGCGCGGGGGTGAAAGAGGGCAGAAGCATAAGAAGTTTTCGCGACGCCCGATTTCTTCCCGATTCGAGTCGAATTCGCCCGCCAAGACCGCCCCGGAGGCGAAAAATGTCAAGGTGGAGAAGCAGGAGATTAAAGTCGAAATTAAATCCGAAGTTAAGTCGGAGGATATTAACGATTTGACTTTGGACGACGACGATAATCTACGCGCAGACGACAGTCTCCTGATACCCATCACCGAGGCGAAGAAGCCCGTGCCGAACGCGTGCTCGAATCAGATTTATTTCCTCACCGAAGAGGCGTCGAAGCCGAAGAATTGCGTCACGTCTATTTTGAAGTACAAGTCGAACGTGAAGCTGCAAAGTTGTTCCGTTGTCACCCGCAAGACGCTCAATCGCACCTTCTATCAGAAGCACACCGATATCAAGCGCAAGGCCAGCTTCGAGTTGATTCCGAAAACGTTGGCGTGCGCGCCGGACGACGCGAAGAAAGCTCCCTCGATCTTGACCGCGCTTCCTGTCGTCAATTACCGTCCGGGACCCCTGTGCAAGAAGCAGGAGCTCCAAGTCAACGGCAGCGAGTGGGAGACCGTGCTCATCAATCTGCCCAAGGTCAAAGTCGAGGTGCGCCCCCAGATCGGCAGGAAGGTCGACCCGATCGTTCGGCCGTTCATTAAGTTCGAGACTTTCGAGGTGTCCAAAAGCAGGGCGGAGTTCGCCATCAGCGTCGTCAAGACCTCTGCCGCTAGGAGCGTTAAGAAGGACGACTTGAAGACTTTCCAGTTTCCCACGAGGTACCAGCACAAGCAGGAGAAGCTGCTGATGAGGCGCAAGTCCGCCAAGGGGTTCATGAGGAGCGTCAAGAAGCAGAAGGTCGAGAAGAGGGAGTACAAGCCGGAGAGCGAGCAGGAAGTTGTGGAGGCCTGTCGGAGCGTGGTTGGCGGCATGTTGGACTATTTGGACGTGAAAGCACTGGCGGACGGGCTGCTCAAGTACGATTCCGACGCAGAAACGAAGGTAGACAGCGAGCTGGACGTTACCCCACCGTCGATCGACGACGTTCTCGTCGGCGACGTTCTACCGAATAAGAGGCGGCGCGATTACGACAAGGTATTCTGGGAGTTGAAGCGGCTGAACGTGCGCACCGTCGATCTGCACAACGACGAGGCGCAGAGCGACGAAGGCGCAAAGCCGACGGTGTGCAGCACGCACTGTCGACTGGGCTGCGTCTGTCAGAGCATCGCGAGTCGCTATCCGCCCGCGAACCATTGCGGCGAAACGCGCTGTCTCTTCGACTGCGTGTGCGGCTTCGAGGCGCGCTGCAGGAGCGAAAGTCAGGAGGACTCCAAGAGCCTGCTGAACGAGCGCACGCTGAGCAGGTTCAACAAGGAGGCCAAGCGCAACATCACCGCGAGAGAGGAGCGGGACTTCACGCAGACGGCGGTGCGGTCCAAGAACAAGACGATCATCCTCGGCAACAGTCGCGTGAGCAAGCGCACGCCCAAGTACAACTTTAAGCGCTACGAAGGCTTCCAGTTCAGTTTCATCGACGAGGGCATCAATCGCACGCACTCGGAGAAGACGTTCACCGAGAGCTATTCGCAGAAAATCATCCGCACCGACCGGAAGTTCAAGAACTGCGCGGTCAACGTCGTCCGGTGCAACTTCGACGACATCGTCCCGTACTGTCTTGTGCACAACCTCTACGATTGCCACTGCGGCGGCAACGCCACGTACAGCCACTTCGAGAGCCACAAGATGAACCAAATACAGAAGGCGCTCAAGAATCCTCCGAAGCACAAAGACACGTCTGCGGAGGAGAAGCCCACGCCTCCGGCGACTGCCGCGCAGCCGAGCGGCAAGGCGCAGAGGGAGGAGGGCGGAGGGAGCGGTACTGGCGTCGCAGGACAGAAGACCGACCAAATGGTCAGCAATCCCAACGGTTTGTCCGCTCGGATGCGCGGCACTGGCGAATTCTTTCGCGCGAGGAACAGGACCAACAAGTACAAGACGATCATGGCCAGGAAGCTCAAGTACGACTCGACGGTCGACTCGGAGATTGTCAATCGGTGGTTCATTCTACCGTCGGAAGTGGCTGGTTTGAACAAACCGCACGGTGCGCTGGCCAAGAGTCAGAAGGACGCGATCGCTTCCATCTTTGACAATATCCGGATGAACAACAAGTTCGTACTCAAAGAGGAACCGGACGTTCGGGAAGTCACCGGACCGGACGACTCCATACTGGTGGTCGACGACGATTATTCGATACTAAGCTCGAGGAAAATCAAGAAAACGGCGAGGAAGAATCTCAAGGCGATCGCCGCGCTCTTGACCATCTCGGGGGCGTTGTACTCGCCCACCGACGTCATCGCCAAGCAGTTCGCGCAGATGATCAACTCCAAGGTGGCCCCGTTGACGGAGTTTCGTCTCTTGGCGCTCGGCTCCCTGATGAATCTGTACAACACGCGCGAGGTGTACGTTTGGATCAATTCCGCCGCCAAGATGAAGTTTATCATCACCGATTCGATGTCGAATCCCAAAGGCGACACGTACACGAACATCCGGAAGTTTGAGAAGTCCGATCCGGCAACTATCAAGGTGGATTTCATCCGATGGATCGTCACCAAGACGCTGCCGTGCGACAGGAACAACGAGAACTCGCTCGTGATTCTCAGGATCCAGGATCTGTACTGGGAGATTTGCGGCATATGCGCGAAGAATGTGCACAATTCTAATCGGGCGGCCAAGACGAAGGTGGAGATTGAGCATCAGCCCGAGGAGATTCAGAAGGTCGACGAAAAGTATTACAAGACTGTGCAGCATGTCGTCTTCGCCAATGGGACTTTCGCTCCCAAGAAACTGGTGTTGTTTGATCGACAGGATGGACGAAAGGGCGAGATGCGCATGGAGGCGGCGCTGCCTCATATCGTGAACAATTGCCGTTGGCGAGTGCTGAAAGTGAATTCCAACTTTGCCATATTGGCGTTTTCGAGGAACGAGTTCAGGATCAAATGTAGCGACATCCTGACCGTGATGAAGGTCTCCGGGCGGTACAACAAGACCATCATCATCAACACGGAGGAAGTGTCCGCTAATTATCAGCATAAGCTGTTTGGCATCTACATTCCGCCGACGTTCCAAGACAGGATCTTCATCGGACCGTACCAGCACGACGAGGAGCACGGCCTGGAGACGCTGCGGTTCGTGAACAACGAGCTGGTGAACACGGAGAAGTTCAATTCGATGCGAGGCATTAGCAACGTGGCCACGACGGGCCTGTGGTATCAGCAATATGGGCGCGCCTCGGGCCCCGCGGAGAAGGGCAAGGATACGGACTGCGTCATCGATCTGACCGACATGGAGGAGGTGAGGAGTCTGATGAAGTCCTCGGATGTCACCATCACGCCCGCGCCTGTTTCGGCAGCGACGCCGAGTCAATCCAAGAAGTCCCTGCTCAAAAAGGAGCCCCAGCCGCCGCCGGAGCCAATCGCCCCGCAGCCCGTCGATTCTAAGCCGGGCACATCCGCGAGTCTGCTGAAGCCGAGGAGCAAGGCGAAACAAAATGGCGCCGCGCACAGCATCGAGATCAACAAGTTCCCGCCGCCCCAGATACCCGAGTTGATTCGCATTCCCCTCAAGGCCAACAAAAAGAACAAAAACATTACGAAAGCGACGGACGACACCGAGAAGGTTGCGCCGGTCTGCAATTTCAATATGGACGACCTGATGGACATCGCCACCCTGGAGAACATCGTCAAACTCTCGAAGGGCGTGGATACCAAGAATCTGGAACGTTGCTTTGCCGCGAAGCTGCGCATCCTCATGAAGCAGATGAAGGTGCATCTGCCCAAAGGAGCCGTACCGTTTTGCTTCCGTCTGAACTTCGGCAACGGCATCGTCCTCGCGTACTTACAGTACCGGGACGTGGTGGTCTTCTGGCCCGGCGATTGTCAGAAGAAGTTTGTGTTCATCACTGTCGAGGCTGCGACCCAATGGCTCAGCAGGTGAGCGTTTAGTCGGTGTTGGTTATTTCGGCGGTTTGTTATTTCGGCAATGTTCTCTGGTAGGGAATTGCACGAGGTGTTCATCTGCGTGCCGTCGACGTTCAAGATCATCGTAACGCCGGTCGGCGCCGCGCATTACATGGAATACATAAACCGGGGAGTCATTTCGCAGAAGTATTTCAAGGAGATTTGCGTGAGTGTCCTGTTGTAAAGACGCGCAAAGAGATAGGGCGTCGTAAGCGGTTGATGGTTTGCCTTATCCGTTTCGCCTGTGCTTGCAGATAATTGGCGATTTTGGCATTATGCGATTATCCGAGGCGCAGAAATACTTGATGTACGACATGCCGAGCGAGGCCAAGCGAGCGCTGGGACGCGTCGAGGGCAAGAGCTTCAAATTTAAGAAGGCCATTGCGCAAATCATTGATAATAATGATATGACTAAGGAGGAGTTTTCCGAAAGGGTAAGTAACCTAGAACATAACCTAGAACTAGAGTGTCATGGTTATTTTGCTTATATAATTCTTTAGCGGCATGCTATGCTTTAAACTCCCTTTAAATTAGTGTGAATAAATTGCAACACTTCGAAGATTTTGCTTGGTTTAGAATAGGAATTGAGTTAAACATAGAAAAACAAAATTTCAGGTTGTTTCTGCGAGGTTCCTAGATATTTTCTGACGGTTTTATATTATTTGGATTATTAATTACGCCAAATCCAATTATCACATTTTCGTACACCATATTAGCAAGTTTACCAAAAGGTTTGGGATTTCCCCAACATTAACAAACCCGAATGCTCGCATACCTGTCTCACCCCGAATTATGGGTATTAGCGGTAATCGCGCCATTTAAACACTTCTCACATGCTTCTGGTTTTGTCAACAGGTAAATGACTTAATAACGAAAGCCAAGGCGGCGGCGGATAATCCGCCCGTGGATCAGTCGCGTGATGTGCCAACAAACTGCGCGATTCCGACGATCGTCGACGACGTCATCTGCCTGGATTCCGACGACGACAACGACGAGCCGCCCAAGCTGCAGCCAGAAGCGACGGCCGCGGTGCGGAGAGAAGCACCGCCGGTCAAGCGCGCGACGAAGCCGCGCAAGCCCAGCGAGGAAGAGGTCTTCAAGCGCCTGAAGAATCGGCCCAGCAGACGCTTCAGCGCGGACGGTGCAAGTGGCAGTCTGACGAAGGGCAAGAAGCGGCAGTCGCTGCGCACCGTTGGGAACGAGAACGATAGGAGGAGGAAGGAGGACGACGTGATGCAGATTGATTTGACGCACATGACGACGGAGAAGGTGAAAGCGCTGCTGAGAGCGAACGAGTATGGAAATCGCATCACGCTCACGTCGAAGCAGGTGAAGCAGCTGAAGGCGCTTTCCAGGTCGTCCGGGGACGTCACCGACCAACAAAATGGCGATACGGACTGAAGTAACAAGACTCGAAGGGGGAAGAAGCGGCGAACAATAATACTTGACACATTCGTTATTACCTAAGCTTTTTGTTTAGTTTGTTTTTTTTTAATCTTTAATTTCATACGACTGTACATAACCTACCCACTCATCACGTTAGAACAAGCATTTCAGTTTGGGCATGTGATTGCAACATGTACCTATTGTAACATATGAGAGTGAAACGATCTACTAGTTATTACAATGTATAAGACTACTAACTAATTGTTAAGTTGCGTTAAGTTGGCGCGAACGCGATAGGCTCGCGCTTTTTTTTTGTTAGTATAAATTTCAATGTGATAATAGGTTTAACATACGGCGAATGCGAAATACATACTTGCACAAGTAACTCGAACGCGCGTTGAACTTGTGTTTGACATGCGAGCGGGCCCAATTAACGCAACCCTATCCATCCGATGGCAATTAAAAGTAGATCATCTCGATGCGATAAGCGTCGGTGCGATGGTGGGGGAGGTGATTGTGGGTTTTTGGGGGGAGATTTCGTATGTGCAGGTATGTCGCATCGTGCGTGGGACGCGCAATTAGGCCTCCTAATTGCAGGGTATGACCGCGACTGTCGCGGGCGTAATTGCGATCGGTTTTTTTACTGTGTGAACCTTTTTCGGGTGGATTTCACGCAAATTAGGCCATGTAAATAATTATGATTTTTGTCTTACAAAATATTAAAGTTGTAAACACGCAAATTTCGAAATTTACCTAAGTTGTGCACAAACCTTGTTTGCATTAGATTTACATTTGTGTCTCTTGCACCTAGATTTGCGCAGTTGTCGCTCAGGGGTAGTTTCGTTGTGTTAGCGAACATAATAGCTCAGGTAAACCTACACCGTGACTATCTTTCTAGCGACGAAGGGATGGAGAAGACGCACAGATCTAAATGCGTGGCAGATGTCAAGGAAGAATTGTAGTAATAGGTAAGTCCGAAAAATGTGCACATCGAGCTGTTATAGGTTGAGCTAGCTATGTTTCACAACTTTTGAAGTCTTTTACTGGATTAGAACTGTCGTTCAATTAATAGGTATATTTTGCATAATCAACACAATTCCAAAGAAATATGTGAAAATTTGATATTTTAAATGCGTGTTATTTGTTTTGCAAGTTTTTTCATGAAAAAGTGTAGTTTTTGATTGTTTTCAGTGAAAATATTAGAGAAATTTACTGAAAACTTTTTTAAAAATCGTACATTTCTTACATAGCGCTAGCGACAATTCCAATCTATGTTGACTACATGGAAGCATCGGAGCGCAGTTTAAAAAAGCTAACAAGCTCAGAAGGACCAGGTGCGCATTGTGCGCACTCTTTCTCCCCACTACGCATGCGCGCGCGCTCTCCGCGGAACCCTCCGACATAATAAAACCAATGTGCCTTCTCTAAGCTTTTCACACCGGATCGTGCGCTCGAGCACCGTCCGTTCTTCAGCTCCTCGAGTCCGCTCTCGACCCTCGCTCGACTGACCGACGTGTTGCGCCGAGACTCTTCCTCGTTCTAGAAACCACGCGCATTGTGACTTCACGCTGTGCGGCCGTGCTAAAACGTTGTTCGAAACTGTGCAGTGACATTGTTAATTGAAACAAACAGATTGGTGCGTTCGAAAGTGCTCGCTCCTCGACGACAATCGCAGCAGTGACGTTGTCAACCGGCTGTTTGTCGACCAATCGCACGGCGCGACCGCGTGAAAAACATGGCTAGACAAGGCACGGATTCCTCCCAATACGCCAAGCTGGATCCGACCATCTTCCGCGACGGCCGCGTCCTGCTGAACCTGCTGCGCGACGAGCACCTCTACGTGCCGCCCGTCAACTACTTCGACACCGTCCAGACGGACCTGCAGCCGTTCATGCGCAAGGTCGTCACCACTTGGATGTTGGAGGTGCGTCGATCGATTGACAGGTTAGGTGATGTCGTCATTAACGATGCGCACGTTTGTTGTGGTTGAAGGTGTGCGAGGAGCAAATGTGCGAGGATCAGGTGCTGCCGCTGGCCATCAACTACATGGACCGCTTCCTCTGCGCGTGCAACATCAAGCGGCAGCAGCTGCAGATGTTGGGCGCTACCTGCTTGCTGCTCGCGTCGAAGGTGCGCTCCTCGTCGCACCTACCCATCGATCTCCTCTGCGCCTACACCGACTACAGCGTCACGCACGAACATATCTCGGTGAGTGAGCGACCCTTTTCTGTCGCCGTAAATCCCAATTTATGTGAAATTAGTTGCGGTCGGGACGTCCGGGAACGGATTCAAGGTGGGTGACCACGCACGCGTGCGCACGCGTCTCGAAACGTCTAAGACATCAGATCTCCTCGATACGTCTCCTCGGAGGCACGGAAAGCGACAATTTGTACATCGAAGCATGGCGACCCGGGTGCACAGTCAAGTCCGCAAGGCACGCGTCGCACGCGTCATCTTAAGATCCTGCTGATAAAATTGCCCTGTGTTACCGGATATTGCGCGGCACGCACAATCTGATGGTGTGTGCCTCGGCGATGACAATTGGCTCACCTTCAAATTTCGAGTTTCCTTTTCGAATGGCCTACATCCTTTTTACATAACTTCGCTTCCGTTGATAGTGATTTAGGCGGATTGCCTTCACTTCAGGTACTCTCTTACATCCTTCCTTTATAATGCATCTATCAATATATTCACACTTGGATAAATGTCGTGAACATTTATACACACCGTCGTTTTTTTATGGGGTGGCTCATCGTAGATTCCGATATTTTAATGCCTTGTTCCGGTTTCTTTTTTGGTCTAGCATCTCGTCCCTTTTTCTATTATCTTCTTTTCGTTCTTCCTGTTCGGGTACCCTCCCAACGGCCCATGTCGGAATTGGGCCCTTCCCTCGACGCAAGTTCTCACGCGGTTCTCTCTCGCCTTGACTTGTTATCGATGATGAGCGAGTACGTATCGGGTCGATAGGGGCTGCGACATTGATTGTTGCACGGTACCTCGTGTCGCAGATAACGTGGGAATGTCGCGACTTTTGGGGTGGTTTGCGTGTTTCGGTTTTTCAGTTATTGCAAAACTGGGAATTAATAAGGGCGGCAGGAAGTGGAGTAGGGCGGATAGGAAGAGGCAAGAAATTAATGAGCGAGTTGTTAACGTCTTGTGGTGGGCTTTTTCTGGAACATCGGTTGCGCGGAAAGTCGTTGAGGTGCGTCATGCGTAAAGAACGACATATGTCTTGAAAGAGATGCGTTCCACTTGCCCGCCAAAATGGCAGAGGGCGCCTTCACTTTTTAACGATTTTACGTTCGCACAAAGACTGGATTATTGATTAGTTTGGGGCGTATTATTGATTGGGAATTAGTCGAGTGTAACCTCGGGTGGCGTCTGACTTAAGGGTTAAGACAGTGCGGCGCGATGTTAAGTGAATGCGGAAGCGATACTTCCTCGTCCATCTCTTGGCCTATAATTTCGTGCTTCCACTGGTTTCGTAACCGATACTTTTTGTCGCACCGTCAGTCGGAAGCGGCGCGACGCATTCACGTGGGATCCGAATTTTCTTGACCTTGTCCTCTACAGGGAAAGCTTGTTCACCCTTGCTAGACACGCGGACACCCTTAGCGCGGTGTGGCGCAACATGCATTGTCTACTCGAGCCCTTGATCGAAAACCCATGTGCGTTATGATTTAGTGTTATTCTTATTCAATGTGTTCCTCCAACCCCCCTCCCGAGGAGTCTGCGTCTAGGACGCTAGACTAGTTTCGGGGGCACCTTCTCCGGGCGGTTCTCACAATCCATTTGGTCGTTACAATGGAACGGGAATGGGATTATCGGTATTGCTCGTTTGTTCTTCTTGGGAAGGAACACTTTGCGGTCGGATGGCACCGCAAGGGTGACGTCGGTGGTCTAATTCGCCGGCGTGTGTGTCGTTTGCAGAGCTGGGAGCTGCTCGTGCTGTCCAAGCTCAAGTGGAACCTCGCCTCCATCACGGCCTTCGACTACGTCGATCAGATCATCAGCCGGCATCCGTGGGGCGTGCACCAGGACCTGCTGCGTCGTCACGCGCACACCCTCATCGCGGTCTTCTACACCGGTAAGTGGTCCACATTGCCGCGCACTCGCGCCCTAATTGCAATCGAATGCGACGGCACGTCCCACGCTCCATTGGCTTCGGCTTGACCTCGTCGGGGGCGCGCTCCGTGTGTGTTTTGCGCGTGTCGGTCGCTCGCTTGCTCGCGACATCTGCTCGCGGCGGACGCTCCAGGTGTAGGAACTGGAGGGTTGCGGCGCCTCTACGAGGGTGTAAAGTTGCACAAGGTGCGTCCAGGGGCGCGCGATTTGCAAGCGCGAAGTGCGCGAACCGGTTACGGCGCGGCGCGACGGCAACAGATGCCTCTCCCGGCGCTTTCATTTTTTTTGTTGTTTCTTTTCGCGCTCGCTCGCGTTATGATTTGCGCTGATTTCGCCCGGCGGTGCGCGCGTCCAGGTGCACCGAATGGCGGGCACATGTCGAATTCTCGCCGGGCATTTAAACGCGCGCGCCATTTTTAAAGGGCCGCGAGACGCGCCAGATGTTTTGCGCCGCCAAGGACAGCGCGGCGCGGCGTCACTTTCACCTCCCGACGCGCGAAACAATCGCGTAAGATGTCCTGCGGTGTCGGCGACGGATGTTTGGCTTCTCCGGGCAGCTGCGCAAAGTCGCGGAGACAACGAAACGTCTCCGAAGACGTCGAAAGGTGTCGCGCGCGTTGCGCAACAACGGCGGCGGGCGCGTGCCGCGCGTCGGGGGCGTCGAGGGTGAGTCGGCGCTCGCACCTGGAGATTTCGGCGAGCTGGCGCGTCGTCGCGACGACCCTCGGGACGTCGCGGACTTCAGACGGTATTGTTCGCGAATTGAATGCCGTCTTGGCGCTGCGCATTGAAAGACGCGAGCGCGCGCCCGCTTGGCCGAGGTCGGGGTTGGCCAGGTGTGCCCGCCGCCAGGGGTGCAGCCAGTACGCGAACGCGCGCGCGCGCAAGGAGGCAAAAAATCTTTGCGCCGCGCCGAAATGCACTCCTTTGTGCGCGCATCGCTCACCCCATCGGCGTGCCCTGCCCGACGACTAGACTCCGGACTCATTGTTTTCTTCGGCGGGCAGCGTAGGCAATCTGGTTTCGCGCACCTTCGACGCGCACACAAATCGCAGCGTGATTGCCGACTAGTTCGACGCCCGTTACTTGGATTTAACTGCCACTTATCGCTGCTCGCGAGTCCTCGGCAAGTCCACGATGTCGGAGGGTTTGCGTGCGTGGTGGTACATTCGGCGGTGCCATATGTTTCGGCGCGGCGCGTGGCGAGCACGAAAATCACCCTTGCACGCATCACCAGGTCCGCGTCGGGCCAGGAAGTCGGGTGGCGTTTATCGCGCGCGTCGGAGAGTGTAAACACTCGGGGAAATGCGACACCTGACTGGCTGGCTGCCGACGCATTTGAATACGCGCACACATTACTCCGGATCCAGATGCGAAGTCACGCGCGCGCGAGTCATTCGGTCATGTCCTGCGCCGAGCGTAATCACCAGGTGTAATCAACCCCTCGCTGACGTAATCCTGCAGCGCAATGTCGCCTAGATTTTTGCGTGAAAGTCGACATTTCTCAGACGGTCAGAGGGTGAGCGGCACCAGGTGCTGCTTCTGCGTAGTCGGGTACCTTTAGACTTTTCGGTCAGTACGTCGCCGCGTCAACAATGCGCACGTTTGCGGCAAGGGAAAGACCCTCTGCCTATCCTCGTCGCGTAGAAAGAAATTGTCGGATTGTGAGAAAATGTGCGTTTCGTTACACGATTCCGTTCGCACCTGCCGCACCGGCAGCGTCTAACGATATTTTTAAAAACATTCCGCGCAGCCTGCCGGCCTTTTAAACCCCGTTCCTCGAGTGTCTTGTTGATTGTTTTGGCCGGCGTCGTCGTCGTCGTCGCTGCATAGATAGATACTTGTTGGTCAGTGACCACCAGGGCACGCACTTAACTCCTGCCAGGTGCGCAGAGTGCGAAGATGAGCGGTCGATGTCCTAGCGCGCATAGGGGTTGGCTTGGCGTGTCCTCGTCGGCGTCGTTTTATTGCCGAACGTTCTTTCAATTCCTCGCCGAGTTCTATGACCGCGACGGCAGCTGACGGGGAGCGCGCGCGAGGAACGCAATTGTTGTTACAATTTGTGACCGAAATTGTGCGCAATTCGAAATTCAAATCGAGCCACCGGTAATGCCAACTGTTGTATTCGGGCGGCGAACGGGCGGCACGCGCTTCCCCTCCGATGCGCTCGATAATGCGTCGAAGACGGCGAGACGGTCGCAAACCGTAAGCCGATCTGTCGTCCTTAAGGAAACGCCGGCGGGTGCC
>JAODGE020000396.1:0-12133 GCA_027574965.2 Ecitophya simulans
TCAACACGCGGACGCGCGATTCGCGAGCGAATGATCCAATTAAAAGTTGCTCCGATTTAATTGAACATAACAAATTCGTTTGCCTTCCGCTGCCGTCATTATTGCGATTGCCGCGGGGCGCACCGAAAAGGTGCGACACATTATTATCGAAACGAAAATTAGTTGCCACCCCGCTCGGTGATGTTTACGCGAAAGCGCGTTCGACACCGACGTGCGATTCGATCAAAACACATCGCGACCTCACCACCTTTGCGACGAGACGCCTTTAAACGTGCGCATGTTCGCGTCCGATCGGCCCCTGGCCTTTAAATTTATTTATTTATGTCAATCCAAATTAATTTCGCCGCCTCGCACCAAAGCCACGTCGCCAGCGTCGAGGGCGCTCCGCGCGCCGGGTTCATTATCGAGTAAAACTCAACTCCATAGAGCACAATATTACGTTGTTATCGGAGGGCTTGTTGTGCGAACTAATGACACAAATTATGCTCAATTATGCGTCGTGATTCCGAGGACCGTCGTTACGCATCGGAAGGGGTGCAAAATCGGGGCCGAGGGTCAGGCCGATGCCCAGGAAGAGGGGGGAATGATATCGACGCCATGCGTACCAACGCAATGCACGTCCACGTCATGTAGGATAACGGAAACGGCACATCGAAGCGAAAAGCGCGAGGACCGAGAAACTGAAAACGGAAAAATTGCGTCCGGCGAAAAGGGCGAACTCGCCGCAGGTGGGACGGACGGCGACGGCGCGACCCGAAAAATTCGCGTAGAGCAGGCAGGCAAACGACGGAACAAGTTAAAAATATAAAGAAGCAGGTCACGTCCGCGTAACAACTTTATGCCCCCGCCGGCGCCGCGATGGCCGACGTCGAGGAAGCGAAAAGAGATCGGCACGCGAGCCGTGTATATGCAAATGGCGCCCCGGGCGCAATTTGAAGTTATGTGTCGTAAGGTAATGGAGACCAAATTCCCGTCATCCCTATAAGTCGTTCGCTTACAACTTTCGCGGCGCGTTATTAAAGCGAGCATCCGGCCGGGCGGAAAATGTCAAATTAAAAGCGTCATTTGCACGTTTCGCACTTCGTCGAGAGTGGCTAAACGACGATTTGATTTCCGTTCGATTTATCGACGAAAAATTTTCGTAATAATACTTCACCGCCGCGCGGTGTTCGGACATTTAGCCCACCTACGTACGAACCGCCACGATCGTCGGTCGGCTTTTGAGGGTGGGAAATTTATGTGGAAATTATACGCGCTTGATACGCCGATATGGCGATCGTCTCGCTGTCGCCAATTCCACAAAGGCGAGAGCAGCGCGATTGCTCGCTACCGAGCCTGGCGAGCGCAATAAAGCGAAATAACAACGGAAATTGACTATTTTTTTTCATTTCGATATACCATTACGGCGGCGTATTGAATTATGGCGCTGCAAGATTGAAACTCTTATCACAATAAAGCCGCGTCGAGCAATTCGCGCGCTCGTTTAATAATCCATTTGTAGCGCGACGAAATAGAGCGAAAATATATATGAAAACCATTGGGTAAAATTCACAACGGCTGCGAACGCCCGGTCTCATTGAAATGCGACGAGCGTCGTCGACGCGTTGAAAAGTCGAAAAGCAAGCGGCGGCTGCAAACGTTGAAAAAAGTGCCAAGCATTCGACAATTAGTTGGCGTATTCGTATTCATGTCTCGCCGAGGTCGCGGCGCCCGGCTGCGCCGCCCCCGGACGCCCCGGCGCTACTCTCGTCGGTCCTTTTTGCGCGCCGCCGCCGACGGCACCGAACGCATCCGCAGTGGCGCCGCAACAACAACGCCGGCGACGCGTCCGCATTTAAATGGAATACGCGCGTTTTATTTAATGCAATTTCATGGGACAGCGACATTACGGCCGAGAATAAAAGGCGAATTTCCGTTTCGGGGGTGTAATTCCGGCACCCCGAGTGCGGTGGACGTCGCCGCCGCCGCCACCTTCGAGTGCATTGCGATGCGGCAGAAAGAAACCGCGACGACGGGCGCGCGGAGAAAGGAAAAGGCATTTTAATTCGATTTTTTTCCTCCTTCTCCGCCGACGACCGGCGACGCCGCCGCCGCGCGCGAATTTCCCAAGAGGATCGCTTCGGCCGGGCCATTGCGCGCCGGAAGAGGTGAGAAAACGAGCTCGCCGAGCGCCCCGGCAAAAAGGGTTTTACCTTCCCCGTTTTAATACTACGTGCCTTCTCGGCAGCTCGAGACGAGAGACAAACAAAAAAAAACCGACGACGACGGCGGCGGCGAGCGAGACAAAAACAGCAGAAAGCAAAGGGATTTCGACTTAATGAAAAAAGATGCGGGAGCAAAACACGGCAGAATGCGCGCAGTCAGGAATCGAATAACCATCCACCTGTCCCGTCGCCGCGCCGAGTAATCCTCTAATCAGCATTTGCATGTAATCAAACCGGTCCCCGAAATACGCCTCTCTTGCCATTCCCACCTCGTCGCCTCGCGCGGACGCGTTGCCTGCAACGGAGCAATAAACATTAGGAGCGTTACCGTCATCGTCGCGCGAAGACGTTACGTGCCGCCCCCGGCGCGTGGAAAAGTCGAAGTTTTGGGCGCAATTCGAGTCGCGTCGAACGCGCAACTTCCCGTAACACGGGCAGAGACGCGAGATACCCGAAAGCATTCGCTCGTGCGCGCCGAAACCCAAATAATAATTACACGCCGCCGACGCTCACCCACGCGCGCGATGATTATCTTATCTAGCGCGCGGAACCAACGCGGCGCGACTAGCCGAGTAACGAGCAACGATTTCGAACCATTATCATAATCATATCGAGGAGGCTGATTATTGCGTCGCTGCGTCGTGCACACGACAGAGAGGCGCAACACAACAAGAGAGATAGAGAGAAAAAGCGAACGTAGATATAGCGACGACGGTGGCGGCATGCCGAAGCATACTAAAATCGCTCTCTCCTCCTTGCCCCATCATTCCATTCCGCGGCGTTCCTTTTTTTCCAGTCGACATCAGAGGCGGCCATAAAGGTTCGGGGCGCGCTCGTACAATTTCTATATATCTAGCCGGCCGCGATCACAAACGATGGCATATTAATAATTCATGCCGACTCGGCGCCGCACGCGAAGAATCGAAAGGCGCGGGCGACGAGCGAGGGGCAGCGAATTGCGGATGCCATTGTGGGAATTCCCGACGGCACCGCCACCTCCATCAACACGGCGACGAGCGATTAAACAGTAGCGGGAACACATCAAACGCGAGGCGGGTGGTGGGGGCGCGCATCACCGTTTTCGATCATCGCGCCGCCGCCGCCGCCAGCCGTCGGCCGAATGACCGGCAATACAATTTCGGCGAATTGATATCATCGTGCGTGCGAAACGCGCTCGAGTGACGTCGTGCGCGAGCACTTCTCGACGGGCGAAGAAAGCGCCGTTGGAAATCGATCGGGCGGCGGCGACGGCTCGATGCCGACTGCCCATCGCCGCCGCCGCCGGGGTCGTCAGGCACATCGATAGCGTCTCGCATCGCGTCGCATCACGCGCCGCAGCGAGCGCGGCGCCGATGGATGGCGTGGGGAAATTAAATGGAATACTTTCAAATAGTTGCGCGACGAACTCGAAGAAGCGCCGAGAGCAAACTTGGCCCCCTCGCGGGCTGCGCGTCAAAGCAGCGAAAACTTTCGACGCAAATTGAGGAGAATACGCCAATTCTTTAGGTCGTCACACGATCGAAATGAGACGTTTGCGATAATTATCGCGGCGGCGATATTTCGAGGGCTTTCTACTTTTGTTCGAGAACGACGCGCTCCTGTCGCCATGGCCGCCGCTGCCATCTACCACGCATCATCGCCCAAAGTTCGAACGCCTAACGCCGTCGTAAAACACGAGAGCTTTCCGCCATTAATGTTCGAGGGCGGCGGCAAGCGACGAGATCACGTTCGCCGAATTTAACACGCCGTTGCGCTTAGCGTGCGCGCGCGCGCGTTCCGGCTGCGGCGAACGAGCGGCCGAAAATATCGAAACAGAACAGCGCAGCGCGCCGGAGTTGACTAGCAAATGAGTCGATTTCGCTGATAAAGTGCCAATTTAAAGCGAAAGCGCAATGCCATTACCGCTGGCGACACGAAGTTGGCGACCGCCGGCCTCGAAAACAGCTGCAATCTGCGGCAATAATTAAACAAATAAACGATTGTCCATTACGCCGCGCCAGTCGGGCAAGCAGCAGGCGCGCGCGCGGCGACCGTAACGTCCCCGAATGCGCCCAAATCAAATTGCTCTAATTGCGCCGCAAAGAGATTTAGTTGCCGCCGCGCGCCGGCCCCGAATTCCCGATTTTCGCCGTTGGCCGAGCGCGATCGAAACGACGCCGCGTCGATTAAAAATGCACCCGCCTCGCGTCTGTATTCGCGACGCCAGAGACCGGCGGCGGCGTGCGAATCGACGAGAATCGCATTGCTGCATTATTGCGCCATTATGGCAGGAGATGCGCGGACAGATAGTCGATAGGCGCGAGCGGCACGCGAAGTCGGCCGACCGACCGAAATGCACATTCATCCCGCCGCCGCCGCCGCAGCCGCCGTCGCCGCCATCATGCCATGCCATGCCACTTGCCCCTTATCGCTCCCCGCTCGCCTAGGCGATGACAGTTCGGATGGACACTCGGCCGGCGGGCGGACACTATCAGCGCGCCGGCGATTGCAAACATTATTATGCGACGGAAGGGCCATCTATAACGACCCCGCTTGAATACGAAAAGTCACTGACGGCGCGCGCTGATCGGACGCCGGGCCGGCATCGTCGGCGATCGAAATTGATATTTGAAAACTAATTTCCCACAGTGTCACTCACGGCAGACAGCGCGCGATTCGTGCGCGCGTAATTCAATTGTTCCACATTAATTTCCCGACTTATCTGAACGAATGAACGCGTCGCGCTCGCACGAGAGATAGCGCGGGCGCACGTAAACAGAGAGACACTTAAATGCGTATTCAGCGGCGCACGAGGGGTGAATTTATATTGCGCCGCCGCCATTGTGCTTTCCGCCCTCGCGCGCCACGCTTTTAATTAATCACTTAACATCAACATTGGATTATCTCAATCAATTCGGATTTATCGGTCGACCACCGTCCGACCGCGGGCGCTTCGATTCGCGAAAACCGACGCGTTTCGGAGAAAAAGAAGAAGAAAGAGAAGGAAAAGCAAACAAACGCCGCTAGTCGACGACAAAGAGATGTTCATTATTAAAACTAAGCGCCGCACACGTGCGATAGCGAGAGAAAATCATATACGGGAAGAGACGGCGAGATGAAACTTGAGGCGGGCGCAAAGCCTGACAAACGGAATCCGATTTTCTCGGGCGCGGCGCGCGGCGTTCGTTAGTATTAACAGTCGCATAAAACAGAACTTCCAAAGTTCATTTTCCTCTCGCCTAATTGCCCGTGTAAAGGGAATACTTCGCTGCGCGCAGCGGTCTTTGCAATTGATACGCAAAATCGTTGCACAAATAAGCAGGAAGTTAAGCAGAACGCCCCGCTTAAATGTTCACCGACGAATGCGATTAAGACGACGTTTTAAATTTATGTCGCGAGCGTCTCGCGCAATCGACATCTTGCCCGCGTGCCCTCCGGGCTCGCGTGCGTCACGTCGCGGGAAACTATATTATATTTGCGTTTAGTGCTGCGCGACATGGCGAACAAACAGCACAACTTCGTCAACAGCGAACGCGCGTCTCTGCAGTTAATCGAAATGTAGGGCGGCGCGCGCATTTTTACGACTTCGTTAACTCGCGCGTTTCGACACCCCGTTGTCGGTGTGGCCGTTACGGGGTAAAGGCGGGTGCCGAAAATTAGAGTGGAGATTAAAAAGCGCGCGCGCGCCCGACGTTACGCTCTTAGCGCTCCGCCAAGTTTAAAGCCTCAAAAACGACGCGAAACGCAAAGCAAACGTGCAATTGAACATAAAATTCATTCGCTGCGGTCGCAGACTCGCCGCCGCCGACGCGGGCTTAGTCCGAAACGGCTCGCGTTCGGATTTGCGAAAATTCGCGTCGGCGCTGCTTGAAGAGTTTTCATAAAACTGCGGCGCTCGTGCGAAACAAATTAGGCGCACTTAAGCGCGCCGCCGCCCATAGTGGAAAATTGGCCGAAATTGCGACGTAATAAATTCGCGGCTTTACCTTATCTCATTCGGTCCTGCCCGGGGAAGGAGGGTTAGGCGGCGCTCCTTCCCCCTGCACGAACGCAAGAAACCGATCTTTCTCCACTCCGCGGCGAGAATAATGCGAAAGAGCTCACCTGAAACAAGAAGAAAGGATACACATTAGCGGGGCAGAGTCGAATTTTCATGAGCGCGCGGCCGCTTGAGAAGGGTTGAAGCTACATCAACCCCGTTCGCGCTCGGCCCGGTCCCGTCCGACGGGCGCGCGCGCGCGTAAAAACAGGCGCACGTGCGGCACCTATCCGGCCGCAATTAACAAGGATAAATCACTTTTTACGATAATGCGATTATCAGCACTTTATGTAAATAGCTTCCGCGCGAAGCGGCGGCGAAGACAGGCGCGCGCCGCCGCCGCGTTCGTCGGCGACCCGTTTTCATTACCAGATACCTATTTAACTAACCCCGCAAAGCCGCCCTCGTCGTTCGCCTTCTTGTCCTCCTACATCGTGACGCGCGCCGAGCAAAAACCGGATGATACATTCATGCGACAATACCCCGGCCCTTTGCCGCCCGTCACAAAACGCCAAATAAGGACGTACGCGAAACGAGCGCGCCGCTTTTTGCCCAGCGGGCCGTGATTTGCATCGAAGATTACGCGACGTTAAACCGCACTGCGCGAGAGAAAATCAAATCGAATCGACGCAAAAACAATACAAAAAGCGGCGCCGAACTTCACTTCGCGACGTGCGACGCGTCGGAAAGATGTCGCGTCGCGGCGACAACATGTCGAGACGGCGTCGAAATAAACGCAATATTCCGCGCGCAAAAATGCTTTAAAAGCGAAGCAGGACGAAATTTCCTGACGCGCGCAACGACCGCCTCGACGCTCATTCTTATTCCGATGATGTTTCCTCGTCGCTTCCATCGCGCCGCGACGCGACCTCCGCCGCGGCGCTACAAAACACGGCCAAAAAGTGATTCGACGTCGCGCCGCGATAGACGCACATCGGCGGCGGCGCGATTGCCGAAGGGGTGGGAGGAGCGGCGAGGGGGCGGAGAGCAGAGCGCGCCGTAAACTCGACGACTCGACGTCGCCGCAACCGCGCCGAATGCCAAAATCCGACATCGTCAACCAGATATTAAAACTTTAACGTCGAGATATAGCATGACGTAACGCGCGTCGACATTTACATCGTGCGCATATGCGCACCACGACCCGCGAAAAGGATTTGGCACTTTCTCAACTTTTATAATATTGGCCCGATTTGTGCACTTTGCGCGGCGACACTAGTCGCCGGAAACGCATCCGGCGAGGGCAGCGCCGACGAGCGCGACAGAGAAAAGCAGAGAGAGAGGGGGGAGAGAAAGCGAGCAAAGTGCGCGCCGCCTAAGAGCGACATGAAATATGATGTAAGACGAAATTGAATAAAACGACAATTACAATCGCTTCGCCGAGAAATATCGGGTAATTTGCGAGCTCGACGATGTGCGCCTAGAAGCTGGGCAATAAAGATAACACTGCGCTAGCGCTTGTTCAACGACGTGGTCGTACTTAAGTTGCAAGTTCCGCCGCCCGCATTCATAAATCTCGGCCGTCCGCATAGCCGAACGCCACCACGCCAGAGTCGGCGATACTCGAGCAAGCGAACGGCGAAATATTCGCGAAACCATCAAATTCCGAACGGACGACGTCTTGGGCGAACTCGTTCGGACGCGGTTCGGATTGATGCGCGCGCGCGTAAAATCGGACGCAGCCGTCGAAATGCGCGCCGACCAACCGGGAGGGGGGTTGTGAATCGACTTAAACAAGCGGACGTAAGCTGCTTTTTGTCCGCGAACTTCCGAGTGGGAAACCTGAAGTTACTTATTACGGACTTCCCGTCGACTGGAATGAAGGAATGAAGCCGAAGTAGTTATACGACTGCCGACACACACACACGCGCATGCAAAGAATCGCCCGGAGAGACGTCCGCCACAATGGCGCGTCCACGCACACGAGCCGGCGCGGAGGCGGCGAGGGAGAAAGCGACCGTCCCACGGTTGCGCATTTAGCGAAGCTATACAATCGTCCCCGGCAATTCGGCAGAGTGCCGCGGCCGGAATGCACGCGCGACGCGGTTATCGTCGGCCCGCAAATTTCGGAGACTTTATTTCTGCGTCCTTTCCATGCGATCGCCATACATGCGGCCGAAAACACGACACGCAAACAACGCGCGCGCCAGATTCCCCGAGCACTCTGGCCGAGAAAATAAAAAAGGCAACAAAGCGGCAGAAACAGAAGAAAAAAAAAAACGTTAATCCCAACAAAACGTCGATACTTGCTTATACGCGCCACTGCCTTTTTTGGCTTCACGCG
Organism: Ecitophya simulans; assembly: GCA_027574965.2. Classification (NCBI taxonomy): domain Eukaryota; kingdom Metazoa; phylum Arthropoda; class Insecta; order Coleoptera; family Staphylinidae; genus Ecitophya; species Ecitophya simulans. Next base: position 8,507 of record JAODGE020000396.1, read on the forward strand.
ACACAACGCGACGGCTTCCCCGATCCTCCGACGCCCACCAACGCGCACCTTGTTCACTGACTCTCCGCAAAGTCACCGATGCACGTCGAAATATATATATAAGCAAAAAAAAAATAACGGAAACGCTTGAACGCGGAAAATGCGCAACATTCGCTCGTCGACGGACGTTTTTCTCGTGCGGCGGCAGTCGAAACTGAAAGATTTCCAAACTGATAGAGGGTGCCTCCGCGAAGGACGACGCGCGGCGCGAGCGCGCTGCAAAAGTTTCCTGGACATAAATCAACGTCATCCTCTTTCCGTGCGGCGGCGCGCGCTGCACGCCATGCCGGCTGTAACAAAGTTTCAATTTCCCGAATCGGAGAGACATTAAGATTTGATTCGGAGGATGGGAGGGGGGCGCATGTAGCGTGCGTGGGCGCGCCAATCGAAGATAACCGCCGAGCGGAGGAACGCACCGACGCGTAGAAGTCGAAGTTCAAGTCGAGGGCGAAGAAGAAGGCACGCCGCCTGCGACGATAGCAGACTCGACAACAAACAGACCACGACCAACCCTCGGCTCTTCGATATAGAAAATGCACCACGCACCAGAAAAAAAATGAGCAGAATAAAGTATGAAGCAGCAACGTTATTTCCTGCGTTTTATTTTTATTTCCGCCAACCAAAAATGGGAAAAGCAAACAACAGATCTTAAGCTCCGAAACGCTGACGGTGGACATGCTCTCCTGCAGGTCGTCTCGAGCTCGCCCGAGCAAAATAAGCACTAAGACGTTTCGCCGCGACGGCGCGGATGAAAAATTGTGATTACAAAAGATACTCGCTCTACTCCCATAACTATTACCAGCCGCCCGCCCCGAGTTACGCTGCGCGCATTCATATACAAACCGTTTTTTTCCAGAGCAGCCGCGCGATATTAGCCGAGAAAAATGCAAGCGAAGAATAAACGCATCGAAATAGCGCGCGCCGCGGCAAAAGCGAAGCGCTAGGCGCGCAAAGTTATGACGAATGGTAAAGTGGATGTTTTCCGGCGTATTGGACGCGGAAATGAAGATTTGTTTCCACGTTCGCTCGCGGCCGTGCGGCGCATTCCCGCGTTGCCTAGCGAAACGCCGAGGACAAATACGAGCCGCGTGCATATCGCGATCCGGAATATTGCGAACAGACGCCGGCGCACGCGAAATGGGCCACAAATTGGAGAGATTGAAATCGCCGACAGACGAAATATTTTAATATTGCCGCTCGTTCGCCGCGGCGCAGACGAATCGAAACAACGCGCGACCGGCGCGCTCGCCCGTCCGTGAAATCCCGGCCGCGCTCGCCAAGGACAATGCACGGTAAAAGTACGAGAACGCGTCCGGAAGTGAGCGAGCACGGAGCGCAAGTGGAACGAGGCGAAATTGGATAAACAATGCGGCCATTTCATGGCACGCTGCGCAATTGAAGCGATTCGGTTCCTCGGCAACGTTCGGCGCGCCGGGTTTCTCAAATTTCGCCTCGACTTCTGCGTCTGCTCCTGCCTCACGTTCCTGCCGTTCCGCTTTATATTAGCCGCGCAAAGTGCTCTCGCGCAGGTGGAGCCGCACGAACAGACTTTATTAATTCCAACCCTTTCGCGCGCGACGCAAAAAAAAACAACAATCCCACAGCACCGCGGGCGGCGATTTGGCGTGCGAAAATTTTGCTAAATCAATGTCCAAATTAACCCCCAACCGAGATCCCTTCGCGCATTCGTCTGCGAGAAGGCAGAACAAACGACGAACGAACTTTTCGGTCGCGTCGCGCCGGCCGTTCGCTCGTTTTCCTGGAAAAACAACTTTTCGTCATCCCACTCCAAATGGGATAAAAAGCCGGCGCAAATTTGCCCGACCAGGACGAATTAAGACGGACGAGCTGAATATATACACCTTTTCCTTTTCCGTGCCGAATTCGCCGCCGCCGCCCGCCCTCGCGCACAACACAACCGGTGCGGCGAGTGAATTTCCTTCGGAATTTATTTATCGCCAGATTCCGTATTGCAAAACGCGACCAACGGCGCCGCCACCACTTCGACGCACATCCATTAAATCAAGGCGTGCACAAGCGGCGGAAAAGAAAAAAAGAGAAAAGCTAATGGCGAACGAACAGACCGAGGCGCGCAAAAGAGGTCGGCGGCGAATAATTTAATTCGCGCGCGCGCCGACAGACGTCTGAATACTTGCACCCTCCGCTGGCGAAGAACAACTGCACCCGCAGGATGTTGGCGTTTGCGAAACTCGCGCCCCGACGGCCTCAAGCCGAGAACGCAGACGAATAATGATGAACAACAGAACGTGTTGAAATGAAAACAGATTCGCGATACAATTGACGCGTCGTGGCAATTAGTTTTCTTCGCCGAGCGCGATTTTTTCGTGCGTTCTAATCGCGCCGGGATTCGTAACGAATTTATAAAAGACGTTTTTCAGTTTTCTTCGCGGCGACGCCATTTCTCGTCGAGCGTCGCGACGCCCGCATTCGAAAAAATAAAGTGGCGGCGATAAATTAGAATTATAAAGTTGCCGCGCCGCCGCCGCCGCCGCCGGCGAGGAGCGTCGGGGCGCGTTATGGGCGCCGGGCGGCGCGCGCAGGACACACAACTATACTCGTTCGGCGCTAATTGAATTACCGAGTAAAGTATGGGAACGGGACCGACGTGCGACATCGTCGTCCTGCCGGGCCGGCAAGAACCGACGCAAATTTCGCAAAAGAAACTTTGCAATAATAAATTTTAACTACCCACGCCAAGCGTGCGGACCTGTCTTTTCGTCTCGCGGCGCAACGAAATGCAGGAATAATCAGAAAGCCAACAATTATTGAATTCGCTCGTTGCGCTTTTATTTTATTTCATTTCTTTCCAGTCCCCCAACGCCCCCATTCAAAGAAAGAAATGAATACGTCAGATCGAAGGTCGAAACCGTCGAAAGGCGGCGAAAAATTGCGCCCGGCTCATTGCGAGCGAGCGCGCCCCGACTGAGTAAATATCGTGCGCGGCGTCGCGTCGTCCGTCCCTCGGTCGTCACGGCGGCGCAGGAAAATGAAAAGGAATCGTCGCGCCCCGATGAAAAGAAAACGCGGCGCGCGGCAATCGAGTGCGGCAGTTATTAGATTTCCGAGCAAACAGTTCGTGAAACAGCTGCGCGCCGCACGAAAAGTGGAAACGAGCGCGCCGCCGATCCCCAACGGCGCGGCGGTACCGCGTCAGGGACGTCGCGGCGCCTCACCTATCGATTGAAAGTCGCGCCCGAACGAAAGCGCATGAAGATGTCATGGAGTCACGGCCGCTCGTCCATATTCCGAACGAACACATGCGAGCAACGCGCGCGCGCGCGCCATGCGAACTTGCCGCCGCTCGCATGCACACGACGAAACGCGCGGTAATCAGCACGCACCAGCACCGACTGGAGCAAGGCAGACCGGCGGCACCGCGGTGCCCGCTCGACCCTCTCGCTCTCTCTCTGTCTGTCTCCCCCGAGAGGGAAGTCGGCCGAGCACGCAAACGCGGCAGTCGCCGCAACATTTCCACCCAAATGCCAGCCGAACAAAGGTTATTTTTACAAACATCGCGCCCGACTTATTAACGCCGAGCGCGAGCTGCCGAACACGACTGAGCGGCAG
>JAODGE020000414.1:0-16017 GCA_027574965.2 Ecitophya simulans
TTCGAAAAATTCCATGTGCTGATGTTAACAACCGCGCTCACACCGCTGTATTCCGAAGCACGCACAGATCCCTCACCCGGGGTGGCCACCCGCACAATGAAGTCAGTTGGTGGGAGTGACATGTTCATGGCCTCTATCGTGGAGGGCGCCTCAGCCTCGACCGTCAGAGTGTGGCCCCCCTCTCCATATATGACAGTCTGCTGCGTAAGCGGTGGCTCCTCCATGCTGGATTCGTTCATGATGGTGGGCAGCGTGTAGAGCGTGCTCGCCTTAAGCGGGGCCGTGGCTGGGTCAGTGTCGGGGGGAAGCGTGTTCACCACCGCCACGACGAGCGGAGCCGCCACTGGGGCCGTGGTGGCGGCCCTGTGGAGTGGGAACGGTGATGCGTACTCTGGAGGTGCAACTGTCACTGGCGACAAGAAGCATGACGGCAGCGAGCCCGCTGGCCGCGTGAGCCGCTCCACCACACATGCGAGCGGGGCCGAGCTGAGTTTCTGACAGCACGACACGTACACGTTCCACATGCGGGCACGCTGCTCCTCCTCGCACTGGACAGTCGTCACGTTGGAGGACATCGGGGTGGTGATGAAGGTGTCCTCAGAGGTGGCACGAATGCTGGAGTCATGGGATGAGAGTACCTCTGGGGTGACCACCGCCGCGCGGTGTGCACTGGCGCGGACAAGACGCCTGAAAGCATCCTCGTAGCGCTTGGCAGGGCTCGTGCGGATGGAGTTCTGCAGCACCATACGCGTGAGAGACGCCGCCACGCTTGCCGCCGCCGCGTGCTCCTCGTACGCGAGGGTCTTGAGGGGTATGGGCTGATCTGACATGATCGCCCCGCCCTCCTCCTCATCCCGAAAATTGGCAGCTAGAACTTTGGAGAGGCCGGGAAACTGATCGTCAAGCGAGACCCTTCGCGAGGCGGGGGGCTCCGCCTCCGGCGCTGCGACGGGGCCCGGGGGGTGCGTCGCCACTGGTATCCGCAGACACACACCATTTTCGATAATAAATCGAAGTGCTGAGTTAGGCGATATAGGAGGGGGCTCGTCGGTGTTCGCTGGCTCGTGCCTTCTCAGTTGTCCGTTGCTTGTAGCTTTTCTCATTTGAGAACTGGTGCTGGTGTGTCTCGCGGTCTATTTCACTCTTTCACTCTCAACTGCCGCACCTGATAGATCGCCCAAAGAGGATAGTGAAGGCTCTTTTTTTTTTTAGGTTGTCGTTGAAATATATATATATATAGAAAGAGAATGATATATAGAGGACACAACACCAATCAGCTTGCGTTGTCAGGGAAGGTAGAGCGTTTTTCCCTAAGTGCCTGAATTTTTGCGTGTTGAATTCTTCTGTTGCTATTTTGTGTTAGTGTGTGTATGTGTGTGTGAAAAAGACGTTTTTGAATTATGATCCAGTATTTGGGTTCGGCGAACTAATGAAACAGTATTTAAGCCTCCTCTAAGGTGCCCATGACGATGCTAATTGTGGGTGCCTGGAAGCGCACCAAAAGAAACGAAAAGCTGTGTTTGTGTGGCGGAGCTCTCTGTATAATGGTTACACACGTAGAGAACGCTGATGTACATACAGAAAAAATAAAGGAACGAAAGAAATAGAGAGAGTATGTCGGATATTGTGTACGTGTGCGTTGGATTGTTTACATGTACGTATAGCAGTGTGTAGGGAAATTCAATAGGGAGAAGGGCACCAGTATGATCAGCCCCCCCCCGTTCAGTACACTGCAGGTAATAATGCAAAGGAACAAAACAAACATACAGCATGTATAACACAAGCATTTATATTGAACATGGAAAGAAGAGAGTGTGCTGAGTCAGGCGGTGCATCCATTGTGGCAAGGTGCCGCTCGGATGTACAGCACTAAGCGCCACTCTCCTGTCCGCCTCTCAACACAGTCGACCATTCCCAGGCAACACTCGCACGCACGCACAATTGCATGTGATTATGTGTGTGGGGGGGGGGGGGGGAGCATTTGTTCCATTTTTTTTTACGCTGTGAGTTGTTGTCTTTTACATATAGCTCCGCTCTTAGGATGGCCAAACGTGCAAGCCCACACGTGCCCTCCCAACCTCTTCACTGTCCGCTACTTCTTAAAAAAGAAGTCCGCATATAATGGCCCCTCTCCAGGCAAGTCGCAGCAGTGCACAGCGTTGCGAGCTTGATCTACGCCGAAGCGGGCACGAATAGTCTCTGGGAATAGCTTCTTCGCGATGGTGGTGTCATAGGGACCGCACACCTCGCGAACCGCCGCGACAGTGTCAATATCGTCATCGTCTACGGACACTAGCTGGAGCACCCACACTGTACCCTCGAAGCTCTTGGCCGTCTCCTCCAAAGCTGGTAGCACGCCTCTATACGGCGTCAGGAACTTGTCGGCCATCCCCGAGCTCACACTCATCTGCGAAAACCCAGTCGGCTCGAGGCCCAGATCCAGTAGCTGCTGGATCGCGCTGCCAGCTTGGTTGGCGTGAATCAGATGCGGCTTGATGATCACTACAGAGCTGTTCATCTCTCCATACACAGCCAGCGGCTTGGCAGCAGTATCAATGCAGAGCCTTCCCCACACAGCGGCCTGGTTAGCATCCCTCGCTGTACAGGTTCCACGGCATCGGCTGATGAAGGAGAACCCCTTCTCCACCGCGTCTGCACGAACAGCCCGGATCACCAGCGCACGTGTGCCTCCCAGTTCCTCGGGCAGCTCATATACTGGCACCATCTCGTGCTTTACCCACGCCATCTGAACCCCAGCCACGCTAAAGCCGCACTCCTCCATCAAGATGGAGATGTACCTCCCCAACGACGCGAAGGCGATCTCGCCAACTATAATGGTGGTCGTCTCGTTGTGCTCCTCACACAGCTGCCGCGTCACCTCGTCGGCGTAGCCAGTGATGGTAGTGGGCTTTCCCAGCACGTTAATAGTGGCGCCGATGAATAGGGAGGACTGCTGGATGTTCGTCACGGTGCGCTTGAGATAGACCTTTCCGCTCATACACTCCCGCATCTCAATGGACGCATCCGTGTAGAAGTAGAGAAGCACGTACTGCCGCTTCAGGGACGCAAACTGGTCATACTGCTCGCAGCCAAACGCCATGCGCGGGTCCTGGGTGGAACGCGCCATTGCTCACAGGAGAAATGAGAAGCAGTGCAGAAAAAAAAAGAACGAAAAGAGAAAACGCTATCACAGAGCTTTACTGTCGTTGCTAATCCTACGCGAATACTGAAAGTGTCCTGAGCTGATCTCGTTGCAACACGGGTTCTAGGTGCTGGCCCTCTCTTCTCTATATGTGGCTAGTCAGCAATGAAGAGGACAAAAAGGTGGGATTTCAGTAAGAAAATGATTCGCTGGTTTGGTCGTTGTTGTTGTTGCGACATTATTATTTGCGCTCGTACCTCTGCGAGACACCGTAGTTATCCCGCAGTTGTGCGCCAGGGAATGAGAGGGGGGGAGGCGATGTAGGCCCCTGACCACATGCCCACACACACACAGACGTTTCTCCACCCCCCCCCCTCAGTCTCTACAGTATTAATGATGTAGAAAAAGGGTCAGTGCGAGGTGGAGGAATGGCGAGCACAGTCCTCTCTTACCGTCGTCATTATATGGCGTATGTTTGTTTGGGCTACATCTAAAGCAGCCGCAACTGTGAATCTAGCCCATCTATTTGGGTCCAGCGTGAGTGTATCTATGGCGTCCTTGCGCAAGAGAGAGAGAAAGTGGACACCAGCGTCTATCTACATGAGCGCTGTCACCATGGCTTGGGCAAAAACATCTTCTAAAAGCAATGGCAAGCATCCATCTGTGTGATTATTTTCCCCCTTCGTCCTCTCACTTGACCCGCTTCGCTATCTTTTGCAATCGCTCAATCTCCATGTCCGTTCGGCGTGTCTCCAACTCTGCCTTCTCCCGCCTCCGTATGGTGTCTGCCAGCTCACGCACGCGGCCCTTGTCGCCGTCCGCTCCCTGTCTCAACTGCTGTCGATACTCATTCATTGCTGCCGTGCTCTTTTCGGAGAGATAGGCCACACTGGACTTGAGACGCTCCACCTTCTCGGAGAGTGCCTCCGCCCGGGCCACGTCGGCCTGCTGCTGTGTCATGAGCATCTGCTCACGCGTGGCGCACTGGTGGATCGCGGCAGCCGCCTCCGCGCTAAGGAACTCCTCGAGTGCCTCAGTGACGCACGCTGGGAGGCAGGAGAGCAACGAGGGGTTGAGGGGGCCGGGGGCCCCGGGGAGAGGAAGACCGAGGTCGCGAATCATACCAAGGAGCTGCATAACATCCCCGTCCACGCATTCGCTCTCCCGGACGCGCATCTCCTCAAAGTGCGCGCACTCTGGAAAGTCACTATCTATCCGTATCTGCTCCATTCGTGTAGATATTGGCTAACCACTTCCACTGGCTGCAGAGGGGAGAAGGAAGAATGTAAAAAATCTGAGCACTCTTCTGTCTGTTGCCGAATAGTGAACAAGGGGAAGGAGAAGGGGGGGATGGTGCTAAAAAGACGAGAGGCACAGCCTCCCAAAAACGCTGTGTGTGTGTGTTTGTGTGTGTATGTGCTACGTTACGCACGTCATCGGTGTAGTACAGCCACATCACCAAATCGGAAAAGGGGCAGAAGGAAGCAGCGGTATGCATACACACACACCCTCCGCTGCCACTGCCCGTCAGCATAGCAATTACCCGTGTGCTCAGTACTTTAAGAGACAGCCCCGCGCGGTGCGGTTGAAGTGGGGGCCTTCGTTGGTTACACGAGCCCTGCCATCCCCACCAGACTTCAGAGAAGTCGTTCGATGTTCCTTTGAGCTGTGTTGCTGGTCCCCAGATCGAGCGTATTTGCTCACTGCAACGACACTCCGTGCACTGCCACTCACCCAAGAAGCGGGGAGAATTAGTCCAGCGTACTCGGCTGGGTCGAAGCCAGTAGCCTGACGCGCCACCTCGCTGCCCAGCACCCGCCGCACCACGCGGTGCGTGACCAGCGCCAAGGGCACAGCCATGGTGATGTGCAGCACGTAGAGGGCGATGAGATTCACTAATAAATCCAACTCGAAGTAAAAGTACAGTAGCATTCCAGTAAAGGAGCACCGCACCACGTCCACAAGATGACGACAGCAGCTGCGAAGCAGCCGGTATAGTTTCTCGTGGGCTGGCCGCGAATTGATGCTGCGACTGAGCGCCGCGGCAACTAACATCGTCGCCACGGTGCTGGCAACGAGGCCGACATAGAAAATGAAGAGTATGGTGGCGGTGTGGTGCAGTGGCTCGAACAGTGTGGACAAGAAAGGGTACAGTAAGACCACCAGTGCCACACCGGGGGCAGAGATCTTAGGTGGTGCAATAAGCCACCACAACAGATCGTGCAATGGCCCTCTCTCCTCCATCTATGCGTGCCTCCCGGCTCGAGCGTACAAGTACTTTGTCGGTGCAGCCAGTGACGCGGACAACGCCACCCCCTCGGGAATTGGCTTTTTTTGTGTGTACTGCACGCAAATGGCTCTCCGCCCGGTCCCTATGTACTGTTTTAGTGTAGTTGTGGTCATTTGATGTGGTGGAGAGAGGAAGAGACGTATGTAAGAGAAGCAGAAATATGTGGGAGAAGTCGAGAAGCGCAGGGCTTGGTGGCATGGAAGTAGTGAACTGCAAAACCCTCTAGAAAATCATGGCCCTGTAAAATAGAGGAACGGTCGTAACAGGTCACCATCAGCAGAAAAGCAGGCGGGTGTGTGGAGATAAACTGTATATATATGTGTGTGTGCGTGTGTTGTGAACGTGTTTGTATTGATGATAGTCTACATATTTGAAACGTCATTCGTTGTGGAATAGCGAGAGAGAGAGAGAAATTAGGGGGAGAGCACTCCGGAGCCGCACCAACAGCAGCACCTCAGCCCACCAATCACTCCCAATGAAAAAAAACACTCTTCTGCCTTTTAAGACAAAACAACATGATGGCACTAGCCTACGCTCGCCGCCGCCGCTCTCTCTCACGCAACACCATCCCTCCCCCCCCCCCCCCCCTTTGGGCCCCCCATCCCCTGGATCCGGGGCCCCCCGCCTCCATCCATTGGGCCAGGGGGGGGGTCTCCATTAGGGNCCCAGGCTACGGGGCCGCCCGACCCCACCCCTCGGGCCAGGGGGGGGGCAGCACTAAAAGGGGGGGGGGAAAAAAAAAACCAAGGGGGGGGACGGGGGGCAGGACAGCAAGGCCCCCCCCCCCCCCCCCCCCCTCTTGCCATGACACTAGGCATCGGACCCCACCACTGCGGCGTAGGCTGGCCAGTGCCGAACAAGCAGGGCATCGAACTCCTTATCCAACTCCACCATGCAACTCTGGGGAATGTACCACTCCGTCAACTCCGCCTGGCTCACGCAGCCGCCAACCGCACAGCGTACGTCCCACGAGCTAAGAAAGGCGTCGCGCTCCTCTCCAGAGGAGGCGGAGAATCCTCGCACAAACTCCTTCGCGTCCACACAGCTCTGGGCATTCTTCCGAGGGAAGGCGCGCTGCCAGAGTCGTGACACCATCATGTACCGCGCAGGCGCCAGCACCGGCAGGAGCAGCTCGAGATAGTACAGGTAGTCGACTGTGCCGTCGCCGCTTGTGTCCAGCGCCGACATCACCGCAGGGTCTGTGAAGTACAGACGATGATCCCGCAGCGCCTGCGCAAAGGCGTCAGTGGAGAGGAAAGAAGTCCCAGAGGTGTCCGCGCTGCGCAGGGAGCGTGAGAGGAGTCGTGACGCCATTGCGCTCTGGCCTACGGCAGCACGGTGCTCCTCCGTGACGACCCGCAGCAACTCTGCGTGATGGTTGCGTGCAGCAGTGATGGCCTTCTTCTCTGCCACGGACTGATGAACAGAGAAGCCGGTCGAGACAGCAAGTTCTCCGAGCTGCTGGCGGGCCCCAGGGAAGGCCCACACACCCTGCAGCAGCGCTACAAAACTAGCGTCATCTGCACATGTTGCGGAGACTCCGGAGTAGTACTGCTCAAATTCCTGCGGGGTGATGAAGCCATCCGGGTTGGTGATCGCGTTGAAGGTGGCGGCAAACTCCTCACCAACGTCATTCGCAGTGCGCTGGCCTGCCAGCACGTCAGGGTGCTGATCAGGATGGTACGCCCGCTGCAGCGTCTCCACCGACACACTGCCACTTGTTCGGTCTTTTTGAAAGGCGCCCCACACACGGTGCAGCCACACGCGCCGCAGCGGTGCCATGTCCCGCCGTAAGGCAGCAAGGAGGTCAGCTGGGTCAATCTGACCAGAGCCACTGCGGTCAAGCTGCGCAACAATGCTGTCAAGCTCCTTCTCCGTCACTGCGGCGCCGTTCTCCGCCAGGGCAGATGCTAGTACCGCACGCGAGACGGAGTCACCGCCACAGTCATCCGCGATTCCCAAAGAACGGCTGAGACTGCGAATGCCATTGAGAGACGAAGGTCCCTGCACGAGGAGGCGTCGCACCTTTTTCACAACGGCCAAGAATGCGGTGTTACTTGCTGCCGCACCATGCATTTCTGCTGTCTGCGTGTATCTGGGCTGGTGTTTAGATGCGTCTTCGCCTTGCGTCTGCGTATATATATATGTGTGAAAGTGAGAGTAACAGCGAGAGAGGGAGTTCTCCTTGCACAGTCGTGTGCAGAGTGTAATAATCCTATAGTTAAATGTGTTTCTCGCGAAGACGGAGGCGGACGGCAAGATGAGGAAATTATGTAGCACCCGCGCCTGTTAGCACGCTGTCCAAACACAAAATAAAGGGCAGCTATGCGAGCAGTGAGTTAGATTACACAAAGCATAGAAAGAAAGGCAAGCAATCACCTCCAATTCGCAATGTCACACGTTCAACGAATACATGGATGCATAGGATGCTCTCGCTTTGTTGTTGTAGATGTACAATACATAATGGTAATAATGGGTCGTGCAGCAGTAATAATGGTAGAGCACTTCTGCATATATATTGAAAGCAAGAGAGGGGAGGAAGGATACAAGAATCGTTGAAGTACATTAGATTTCGGGACGATTTGAAGCAATGTGTGTGTGAGTGTGCCAACGCGCTTCAGAAGGGTGAGGTGCCTCCAGTCCAAATTAAGCGGGAATGCAAACTCTCTAGTCGTGTTGCTCATCGGCAACCTCCAGCGGCGTCATAGTGCTAGATTGTCTCGGCGCAGTTTGCTTGCTCTCGCAACTGGAGTAGTGGTTCGGCTTCACATCAGTGCCCATGACTGTTGTTTTATATTGCATGAATGGATTCGCCGTCATAGACTCCTTCAACTCGTTCTGGTCCATCGCCACCTGCACGGGATCCAGCGCCCACCACGCGTCGATGTTGCTCATCTTGAACACGTCGGGGGCGTCGGAGCGCGTGTGAAGAGTTAGTGGGGTCTCAGACTCCGCAGCGCGCCTCAGCCGCCGCGTTTCACGCAGACTCTCGTTGATCTCTTTGGTGCGCCTGTAGGGGGTGCGATAGTTGCTCTCATTAAGCACCCCAAGCTTCCGCTTGTTCTGTGCCACGTAGTCGGGCTCCTTCATTGGAGCGGCATGGCGGTTGGCTCGGCAGCCCTCCAATGACGTGCTGGCATGCCAGCGCTGCTCAAAGCGTCGCTTCTCTGCAGAATTGTCCTCCACTATCTTCTGTGCGAGGTAGCTGAGTGGGGGCTCAGGATCCGCCAGAGCGGCGCACTGGTACAGATGCCGGTGGGAAGAGACGGACTTTGCCACGTTGTTCGTCCACACAGTCGACTTGGTACGGCCCCCGGGCACCCGCAGTGCAGCCGTGCCCTTCACAGTGTCTGGGAAGTGCGTCGTGACCACGTCGACGCCGTTGTAACTACTGTTGGTGTGTGTGCAGGCGCGCTCAGGGAAGGGGTGCTGCTCATCCTGCGTGGAGGGGTTCCATTCTGGCTTTGCATTCATGTCACGGTAGCTCTTGAACTTGACCACTTCTCGATGTCTAATACTCTTTGGATGACTTCGCGGGAGTGCTGGGAAAGCGCGCTCAAACCTAGAGTACGTCGTGCCAGCAGAGGCGACGTTGTCATTCCCGCCTGATGCATCGTGCCCTGTCACTGGCATTCGCGCGGCCCGGGGGGGAAGAAGAAAGGGAGAAAGCGTGAGGTGGGAGACCACGTGAACAGCTCTCGGATCAAAGGCACTTCTTTGCTGCGCGTTCGGATACACGCGCGTACCCGTGTGAATGCTTGTGTAAGAATACTCTTCCAATGTGTTTCCCCTTGTATTTCTGTTGTTATGAGAAAAATGGATTTCCCCTTTTCGCTTCCACTAAGACAAGAGTAAAAGAAGGGGTTGAAGAAGGTTTGCAGGAGTCACGTCAATAAAAATCAGAGAGCCCCTCCCCCTCCCCCTCCGATTGCTAACGCCACAAAAGCAACTTTACTGTCCATCCTCCAGCCCCACGAATTCATCGTTTCTCGTTACTATTATATATTCCTCTGTGCCTGAGTGCTCGCTGCACGGTAGTGTGATCCACAGGACATGATAGGTGCCTTTTGTGATTGACAGGTGTTATGTTATTTTATTTTTCAGCATAGTTGGACTTGTTTGTGTTAATGTGACCCCAGTGAAGAGGGTGACGCCACCCACCACCACCACCCCTCCCTCCCAAGCAGGTGTTAGATGCCAGGGGGGGAGAGGAGAAGCCTACTCCCGCGAGAATATGTTGCGCCCGCCGTTCCGCAGCATGAAGAGGGACTTGATTGACAGCTCGCGGGTACGGGCGCCAACATTGCGGTACACGCACTTACCGTCTAGGAAGAGCAGCGTTGTCGGGTAGGTGAGCACGTTGTACTCGTCCACCATGCGCGGCGCCTGCGGGCCGGGAACAAGGGCCAGTTTCACCTCCTCGGGGTTGCCAAGGTTCATCGCATTGATGGAGGAAATGAAGGAACGTATGACCGCGTCACGAGCAATTTCGCTGCTGGTGCCGCTTCCACTGGATGACGATGGCTTCGCTACGGCTGCAGAAGACGCTGTTGGTGCTCCACTTGGCTCCCGCAGTAAGTACCCGCTGTGGAGTATGACGAGCACGCCCTTTGTGCGATAGAACTGCATAAATTCGTTTAGCACCTTTTCATTGGGCAACTCTGCTATCTCGTAGCCAGATGCCGGTGGCTTTGAGACCTTCATGATCTTCGTGATGAAGAAGCGCGGGAGCGTCTGTCGCAGCATTGTGAGTGCCTATCCTGTATATATATATATGTGTGTGTATGTGTGTGTATGTAGGCGTGCGCCACCAGTGTACCGTCCTTCCAACTCCTCAGCACACTTTTTGCGCTCAGTGAGCCAAATACGATGCGAATAAACAAAAAAAGGATGCAACGACAAAAAACAAACAACACAAAAATGACGCTAAAAAGCGATGGGGGTTGCACGGGGCTGAGAAAGAGGAAGAATGGGTGGGGGGTGTCGGTCTGGCAGACTGGCTGCATCATGAGGACAGAGGGGAGGAGAAAAAAAAAAGGTCAAGACGCCGCATCGCTACAGATATACTCATCATGGGCTCGGCATAAAGTGTATTCCCGCATTTCCTTGTCTCCGTCAAGGGGGGGGTTATTGTGATGATGCTATACAAGAACGGAAGATTAAACACGCAGTGCCCACATCAGTTAGTTTAGAATCAGCTGAGTGAATGAATGCATATGTGTGCGTGCATGATAGGGGAAGGAGATCATTGGCTTTGTTGCTCACTCTTGCAAGCATCCGTCAAACACCGCGCAACTGCCCCTCCCCCTCCTCCTTTCCTTGCGCCCCTCCCTCATTAATACTTTGCATACGCTCACGTCCTCCAGCCGGCATTCCTCTCATACTCGATACGCATCTGCCTCTCCTGCTCAGCCGTTGGAGTAGGGAAGCAGTACACCATAATCACAATGCAGATTGGGATTAACACCAACTGAATCTTCAGCATCCTCTTGAACTCTTCCTTCATCCTTCCGGAGAGCGAAGTATCTGCCCCAGGAACAGCCCCGCTGCTATGGCTCTCAAACCCCTTCTCCAGGAGGCGCGCAGTACTGCGCATCAGTGCGCGGTGCGACATACGAAGCATTGCTCACTAAAGGCTCACAACTAATCGAAGGCGTATATGTATATGAGTGCGCGTGTGTGTATGTGTGTCGCTAAACCGCTTTAATCAGTATTCGTGGTTCTGTATGTGTGTGGCTCCTTTCCAGTGTCAATGTAAACGGGAAGGTGAAGAGAGGAGAGGAGGATCGCAAAAAAAAAAGTTCTGCCTGCACCAACAGCCAGAGGGTAAATGAAGCCTCCAAGCACTTCACTGCTGTGTGCAGAGAATGCCTGGGGGGAGGTAAGAGAGGACGAGGAAAGAGGTGGTGGGGGGTACAGGACTGTGCTTTGACCATACTGTGCTTTCTCTGCACACACAGTAATCGAATACACTCAACCATATAGGCTGAGCGCTGCTCTCTCTCTATTCGCTGTTGCACACATCACAACCACGTGAGGGAGAAGCAGTAGTTCTGGTACTTCATAGTAAGGCTCTCTGAAGGCACCCATGTGTGTGTTTGCGTGTTGTTGTTTTTTCTGATAACGGTACTCTTTTTTTTTTTCTTAAAATACCAGCAACTTTGCCCTCTCAAAAACAAGTCCCTGATGACAAACGACAGGGCCCTTGATACGCACCCCACGGAGATGCAGGGGCGTGCAGAAGATGAGGAAGAAAGAGGAAAACAATTTGGGAAGAGAAAATGCCAGCACGCGGGTATAACATTCTCCTCCTACCCAAACAGGTACCTCCGTATATGTACACACAATTTTCTCCCTTTATGGTGGGTCTTTACTGTCACACCAAAAGAGCACAAGCCGAAACAGCTAACTGCTAATGAGGTATGAGACGTGATATTCGAAACTGCCAATCAGCACACACACACACAAAAATCGTGACGAACGTATCACACCACAGATAGGATGGAAGAAGCGGGGAGAGAGGGAAGTGCCATGTATGACTGCTAATGGGAAAAACCCCCCTGGAGACATACCACATCATTCACGTGGAGCTCACGTCGCACAATTATTGGAAGAGAGAGAAAAAAAGGGTTTGAACACAACGAACACGAAATCCATGGTCGCTTTCTACACCGATGTCTTCTTCTGTTTGTTTGGTTTAGTCAATATATGCGTACACATACGCACATGACAAGTGCGGGCATTACCAGGCACCTATACTACCCTTGCACAGAACGATAATCACAGCAAGATCAACGCGCTCACGTGAAGGTACTGCACATCACGTGTACGTTGCCAGTAACCTCCATCAGAAAAGTGGGAAGAGATAAACTAAGTCATACATATAGGGCAGATATATATATATATGTATATATACAATTCGTTTTCTATTGACGGTCGTATGCGCTCCCCTGGGAACGCGCACACAAGTGCCGCTATCGTGTGGCGGTCATGCTTCAGAATGTTTTAAAAAAAGCACACAAAGAGAAAAAAAAGTGCAACGACGGAGATGTAGAATCCAAAAAAATGCTGGCATAGGTTGGTATGTACTTGCCAGACCCCTATATGCCACATACAAGCATCAGTCGTACACATATACACACCCACACAGACTCACACGCACAACAAACACACACAAACACACAAATATATAGTTGAATAAGAAATATCTGTTATCTATGTGAACGCACACACACACACGCACATGTGCACTTGTTGATCTCCTTTTCAGCATAGGACGAAACTTCATCACACTCGCGCGCACACAAAGAACATGAAAGGTAAACAAAGAGAAAAGAAAACGCAAGAGGCTATTAGTCAGCTTCAGTCGCTTGCCCTTCTACTCTTTGATAAAGAAGGGAGCGTAGTGCGCCTCATCACCAGCATGCCGAAAAAAAAAATGAAAACATATGACTGATAACATGGGTAATACAAGAACACTGTACGTGCCAGAATTCTATCTCCTTTTTCTTCTTCTTCCTTGCTATTAGATGTTGTTATTGAGAGGGGGAAAAGGGGATTGTACATCCATATCACCTTAAATAATCGTCAGCTATTCCCATAGCTTACTTTCCCTCCCAATTCTTCTGCTTCATCTCGTTCTATTCCTCTAGATCTCTTCCGCTCACACCTAGCATGGCTTACTGTATGCTGGTCTGGAGTTGTAACTTTTACGGGGGCGGTTGCCCTCAACGTATAGTGGAAGCCATACCCAAAAGAAGAGCAAAACAAATGAAAACTTGGAGTAGACGTAAGCGGAAACCAAAAAATGCAGTCAAGGCGGCACGGACAATCATAATACGTATGAACTAACATTACTCTCCTGTGGCGACTATACCAGCGTGTGAGTGCCGCAGTCAATGTAATCCCAAACCGAAAACAAAAAGTAAAAAATATATTTATATATATATATATGTGTATAAGACGCGGGGTGGGGCACTTGCGTGTGGCCATTCTATAACGAGCCCATAATGATGTGCTCCACTATCCATCCGGCCCCCTTCTTTCTGCTGCTTCTGTCTCTCTCTCTCGTAGTCCATCACTCGATAATGATGGTCGTTATCTTTTTTTAAAAGCTGCTTTCATCTCGCTGCTGGAGTGAAAACGGGTCCAGACACTCGGGTGGCGGTGGGGGAGAGATGTGGCACACGCCCAAGTGAAGTCCCACCAGGCGTGCAGCATTCACGTCCGGTCTGCTTCTCGCCTCCCAGTGCCACGGGCTTGAAGACACGGAACAATTTACTACGCTGAGAGAGGCGCTCTTCATTATTTGATATCCGAGACCCAAACAGGAGCCGGCCCAGAGTGCGCAGCGACACTGCGTTGCGAAAATTATCGTAGAAGGACCGCAGGGAGCCTTTCTGCAGCGTGAGCGCGGCCTTCACCGCGTGCCAGCCCATTGAGAAGAGCAGCTCAACATAAATGCACACCACCACCACCGGCCGAACCCAGAAGAGCATCGTTAGCTCCATGAAAAACGTGAAGCACACATCCAGGTATGAATCGTGGATGCGAAAGTCCACCTCCGGCTTCAGCAGCGCCTCACCCGACTCCCTGGACAAGAGCCCATCAGAGACCAAGTAGTCGATCATGTCGTTGTAGCCCATCCAGAAGAGATTGCGATACTTGGCCTCTGAAGGCGGGCAGAAGGCCCACCACGAAGGTACGAATACGCGGGGCCGCACACTGGTATTTTGAAAGTACATCGCAGACACCGAGATGCAGT
Source organism: Ecitophya simulans (assembly GCA_027574965.2). Classification (NCBI taxonomy): domain Eukaryota; kingdom Metazoa; phylum Arthropoda; class Insecta; order Coleoptera; family Staphylinidae; genus Ecitophya; species Ecitophya simulans. The sequence continues at coordinate 14,197 of JAODGE020000414.1, forward strand.
TTGGCTCGCTCATATGCGGTGTGAACTCACTGAACCCACCATCCACCACCCAGTCCCCGGTTAGCTTCATCTTGAAAGGCGCCCCCACGAGGGGTACCATACGGCAGGACGCCATCAATATCTCATTAATGTCCTCGTAGCTCGAGAAGACAGTGAACTCCCGCGACTTCACCTTTGGTAGCACAGAGACGTTGATAGCAAGGCAGCCACTGGACAGCCACTCACGGAACGCGGGGTCGGTGTCCAGTCTCCGCAGGTTCCACCCAAACACACTCATGGAGGCCTCCAGATATCCACGCATGTTAAAGATGTGGAAAATGGAGGAGCGGAAGTGCCGGGAGGCGGCGATGCAGAACTCTCGAATACCAGCGAAGTCGTGTTGACCAGAGGCCAGGCAGGTGGCAGCGAGAGCGCCAGCACTGCTGCCACAGAAGCGCACACGCCGCCCCTCCGACTCCCACCTCTGCAGTAGCCCAGAGTCCAGCAGCGCCTGAGCCGCACCAAAGAAGTACATCTGAAACCACCCGCCGCAAGAAAACGAGATGGTAATGTCCCAGTCATCGTCGTGGTCGCGGCACGGTAACGGGGACGAAGACCCATACGTGGCGGAGGGCAGCGCACTGATTCCGCTGTCAACTGACTTTAGCTTCGCGTCATTGAACGTGACTGTGTCACTGATCATGGTCTGCATGCTACTCGCACTCCCGCTTAACCGGCCCCTTAGCTGCGTACCGTTTCTCTGTGGATCCATTAGTTAAGTCCAACAGTTAAGATAACACAAAAAAGAAAAACAATGAATCACCAAAGAAATATGAGTTCACCTCGCACAGTGCTGCTGCTCGTTCAGCGACCTCCCTCCTCACAGCAGTAAAGAACTAAAAACTAAAAAACTAACCTTTCTATTGTCCTGTTACCACTGGCACCAGAATAAATGTTATCGATGCTACAAAAAAAATTTGTATAAAATGTTCTCTTCAATAACTCTGTTGCCTCCAACTAGCTACTCAGCTAAATCTCAACCATACAATCGATACATATACATGCATCATAACGTCCACAAAAGATCACGAAATTTAAAAAAAAGAGGAGCCACAAAGACACCATCACAAACAAACGTACAGAACATTTTTAAAAAACAATCAATGTCCACTTAGCATAACATTACTGGCAATGCAATACTGCACAGCCAGCTACAGTAAAACCACTAGCGCCGCCGTGCTCCGCAGCAGCAGCGAGTACACACTCAGAGAGCCTAATGCATGGAACACCATCGCACAGCAACCGCCTCCAATATTCGTTTAATATAATTTAAAAATCACAAGAATGAAAAATGATTGTATCACCAAGCCCATAAAATGGTCATGCGGGCACACACGCCCGCCGGTACTCACCGCGCACTTACTTCTTGGCAACCTTGGCTTTGCGCTCCACCGCGCGGGCAGCGCGCTCCTTGCGCAGGCGCTCCTCGCGACGGATGCGGTCCTTCTTGAGGGGGCCGAACCACTGGTTCTTCTCCTTCTTCGTCTGGAAGCGGCCGTGGCCGATCTTGGAGCTCGTATCGATGAACTTGAGCACGATCTTCTCGCTGAGGATGCGCGACGTCTGCGGGGCCATGGGGCGGCGCAGCGTAATCACACGGCGGCGGGGGCCGGACACGGAGCCCTTCAGCATCACGTAGTCGTTGCGCACGGTACCGTAGCCGACGAAGCCACCCATGGGGGTGATCGTCTTGGCCGTGAGGTCGTACGTCGTGGTGGCCTGGTTGGGCTCCACAGCCACGGAGCGGCCCAGCTGGTAGATCTTCTTGTTCAGCTGCGTGCG
>JAODGE020000416.1:0-10653 GCA_027574965.2 Ecitophya simulans
AATATGAATAAACTGAGGTTTGGTTAACCAACAACCACATCCGAACACAATGTCGGTCTGAATATTCAAAAGCCGACCTGAATACGGTCGGAGTATTCGGAAAGTTGGTGTTTACTGGTTGTTTGTTTTACCTTGTTAAAGTTTGGTTCTGATTATGTATTATGATTTTCAGCTAACACTTCCGTCAAAATGTTTCTAGTTTCATCTTGTTTCGTAGCGGTATATTTTGGTTTATAAGTTTTGAGCCCTTCTAAAACTTCAAGTTTAATCGAGAGAACTTTACTTTGGTTACATTTATATTAATAGGGATTTTTATTCGTTCCTTTATTTATTCACAATATTGGTTCAAACGGAGTAGTTTTCAGATCGAACTAGCATCTAGCATATTAACACCAATTGCACCGGCAGTCAAATACATAAATGTTTAATGAACCAAAAATCGAATTTGGGAATTGGCAAATGGTTTTTTGTAACTTCAAAGCAATTTGAATTGTTAAAATGCCATTGCAGTAATGCGAAACACTGATAACGATAGCGTTTGTTGGTTCGCTAACCGCAATATTTATTAAATAACAGTTTATGTAAAAAACATGATTTTTTGGTGCCATACCGCCAAAACTTCTTTACTCAGGCGCGTCGCACCGATTGCGTTTCTATATTTTTGGATCTCCCTTAAATGTAATAATTTTGATGTATTGTATTGGGTTGAGTAATAAATGATGAGCGTTCAAACAGACTATCTGACCCGCCACTATTTGCATACAACTGGAACCATCCCATTTGGAACCTTATTTTCTTCGGTACAACCTTGTCCTCCTCATTCAACTATGAAGAGTATTTCTAAAATTGGTTCTCCAACTTCTTCGAATCTAGGCCGGTTGATTTCTGGAAAGATACCGAATGATACCGAAAATGTTTATTACTTATTCATTTATTTTTTAATTTTTTTCTCAACTTGCTTTCTCCAATTATAATGATGCAAAATCTAGACGGTACTACAACAATTTGCTCTGCAGGATTTTCTCATTTCTTTTTCTTGTAGAATAACGAAAATTCTGGAGGATAAGGCGCCTATGACTTATTACTAAACCTAATATAATATTAGTGCTTTATATATTTTGCGTCGTAGCATCAGTTAGTTGGTGCAAAAAAGTTTTATCTTCGTTATAAAATGTCCACGCAATACCTAAAACATTTTACAAAATTCTAAAACTGGTAATATTAAAATATGGTATATTATATATACGAACTTGATGCAATTAGTCTATAATAAGTCATATCTATTCGCATATTTTCAGATAATCCCGAACCCGCTGTCGACTAAGAATCGAATATCAAATTGCAAATCAAGAATTTGTAGCCCACCGCTAACCACGGGCGAACTATGAAAATGGGTATCCATTTGGAGCGTGTATATCGTAATCTCCTCGCTAATGTGCTTAGTACGCTTACTATGCTTCACCATGCTTAACGGCGAACAATAAGCCGCTTTGTGGTGGTGGGCTCGAAGGTCTTTCCTGAAAAAGATTGCGAGCGCGTGCGATAGCCGCCGCGACGATTCGCAGTGTTCGGGAACACGAGGAGGATTTCAAATCGTTTCAGATATTCGCGGTCGCGACTCGGTGCGAACCAGCAATTAGACGGCGAGTCGAAACGCCTGGAACGTTGTTGCGGCGACGATAATAGTGGTAAGGAATGCCGAAACATTATTAGTACTGCTTGATTTATTACGAAAACAATTAATTATTATTTCTAGATTCAAGTGGATGAAACTCGTGGAATATATCAATATGTTGCGGTTCTTGGTTTTGTTTACCCTTGCGTGCATTGTTGCTGCCGAAAACATTGATTTTTTCGAATGTGGTAAGTTTCTAAATACATTTCAATCATCACTGATTAAACTCAATGCGACGTGTTGTGCCATTTATAAATTGAAGTTTCTGAGATTTTTCTCATTGTTTATTCGATACGCAGTGTTGTTGATGTGGCAGGTTTTGATAAAGTTTGTTTTTATTCCGATTGGAATATTATTACATCTGCTACAATCTTGGTCAAGAGAATAATCATGCTGATAGTTGGTTCAAGTTCATTTAAAAGTTTAACTTATTTTTTTATGTGCACATTTGTAACTGTTTTTTTTTTCCAAGAATGCGAGTATATGTTTTAAAAAACTTTAAAGATTTAAAATCAACGGAAATGAGTTACGATAACACATATATCAATGGTTGTTTAAATAATAAAATACGCAATTTTTCAGTGGTGTACATTTGTCTATTGTCGTCAATATATTCAAGTTTTGTTGAGTCAGATTATTAGTGCAGGCTGCGATGTTTTTGTTCATGGTTCAAATCGATTTTTTTCAGCACACCTATGCATTTCTTGCTCTGTCAGGTGTTTCTGCCGATAATATTTAATGTAATAGTCTAATATTTTGTTGTGCAATCGAACTGGTCTAAATCTGCATTTTTATGTTCTACAGTTTAGTATTGCTTACATATGCAACACGTTTCCTATCAATTATTGTTATTTATTCAACAATGCCACAGGATTTCCAAAGGCAGTTTTAACCATACCTGTACAATTGTACGGTCAACAAGTGATTCATCACCATCAGTATATCATCATCAGACTATGGGAACTACACATTCATCGCAAAAAAGCTATGACTGTATCATACATCCAGTTTCATACTAAATCATGAACATTAGCATGTCATTACTAACCTGATTATAAACTTCCTCTATTTGTTTCGTGAGAACAATAGAAAATTTGCAAAGTTTATTTATTCAGTAGGATAATTATTGTTGTTTTGTTTTGTTTGCATAATTATTTGTTTGTTTACATTTTTAGGAACAGATAAATCAGCAAACTGTGGGGTAACAGCGGTTCGTCTCTCGCCATGCCCAACTGCCACGAAGAAAAATCCGTGCAGACTTAAGAAGGGCCAAACTGGAGAACTCCAATTTGATTTTGAGCCGCAATTTTCCGCTGATAAACTAGAGGCTGATCTGTATTGGGTTAACAGCTTCAACATTGATATTCCCCTTCCTGGCATGGACAATGATGGATGCCACTCCACGCATTGCCCAACTGTTATTGGCGAAACAAATCAGTTTACGTATAACTTAACGATTCTAAACTTATTTCCTGCAAGCAAATACAACGTGAAATGTTTGCTCAAGAAAGATAAAGACAATGAGTGCTGCTTTGAGTTCACTATCAAAATTGTTTAAGTAATTAATGTTTTGTAATTACATCATTGGACATTTGCTTAAAATTGTACCGATGGTTGCTTGATTTTGTTAAAAGTTTTCGAATGCAATATACTCTCATCAAAAATTGAATACAGCGACTTTTATCATATTTTATTTTCAAGTGGGAGCAACTGCGTAACCATGAAAGCGAATGATATTTAAATATTTACCCGTGATATTGTTAAATTAGCATTGGATAAAAATCTTAATCTGTTCCGCAGTTTTGTGTGATAATCAAATTGAGAATTTCGGTTTCAGTCAATTATAAAAAAACATACTGTGTTTACCAACTCGAATGTTTTTTAATTATGTAAGTAAAATGGTGATAATTTGACGCATCTATCAGAACGAGGCTCGTTTTATTGGAAACGACAAGAATTTCCTAATTTTAGTTTTGGCCATTAAGATTTTCTTATATTACAAAAATATAAGAAATAATTCTGAAAAATAATTTGATATTTCAAAATTGTGTTTATTTGATTGTATGCTATACAAAATTTTTTACAAATACCTTTTTATTTTTATTAAATATAAATAAATAAGTTTAATAATATTTTATATCAATCATCTCCCATTAGATTTTAGGACCCTAATCTATGCTTCATTGTGTAGTACGTGGCAATCCTAAATACAAAAATCCAAAGAACTAAATTAAGCCAGCAATAGATGTAATGGTCAGGATCAATCCCAATAGATATAAGAAACTTATGTGGTTGCTTATAAAAACAATATTTAGCTTCCTCTGGACAAATCAGTTTTCGGTGTTCCAGACCAAAGGCAGCTACAAGTGTTCCTTGAACTCCGCTGCGCGTATAAATTCCTCTGCTCAAAATTTCTACATATCTTGGCATGTCTTTAAAGAAAATTGCAAATCCGCCTACTATTTTCAGTGGCAGTTGACTAAATGCACAAAAAAGTAACGAAGTCTAAAAAACAAAAAGGCATAATCAATTATAGATTTAATATTATGTGCTGAAATAATACCCCAACAGGCAGATTCAAGGTACCGAAGAAAAATCCTACTGCATTTACAACAAATCCAAATGTTAAAATAAAAAGCTGATAGAATAATATTCTCTTCATTTCCATTGGCTGGCTAGTCATGTACCAGGCTAGCATAGAGGAGCTTGACAATGTCATAACCTACAATTATATATTTTATTAATAAATTAATTAATACAAGAATATATGTAGTTTTTACTGTTATTGGTAGGTCAAGTAAAAAAGTGACTAAATAATATTGAAATATGGTGTAGTATCGGTTATAACATTCTCTTTTTATCAGCGGCATTTCAAGAGGATCTACAAAACAAAATATTTTATAAGTGACTCAGGTTTAATGTAGAAAGTGGTCTATACTTACAAGATAAAATAGGATACAAAAATCCAGTTAACAACACATTGGATACAATGACGATAATTAACTGATAGTTGTACATAATTTTTGAAGCGTCATTACCAAAATCCCAAAAAAGACAGCCAATGAGGAATGATATTATGTTTGGCCCAAGAAATTTTAATGGTAGCAAAATCTTAAATTAATTATATTAATTACTTTCAACATTTTATACAAATAAATTATTATAATTAATATAATGCGTTACCCTATTTCTTTGCAGTTTTCTGGTTTCCCTCTTAAATAACGTTTTGGTCTGGTACCACCACGTGAGATTTGTTTCAATGAGCATTTCCTCTTCAGGTACTTTCATGTGTTTATCTTAATTAATAGAGTAATTAAAAATTGCCAATATTTGACATAAATTACAATTAGAGCATTACCTTGACTTATATGAGGGGACCAGTTTTTATTTTGACTTGCATTAGTCAGTAGTATCCTTTGTTCGTCGCCATAATCGCCGGAACACAATTCCATCACTATAATATAAAAATGCAGTTATAAAAACGATAGTAAATATATCATAATTGGTTAATTACTGCAATAACAAAGTTTTTATCTGTCTGGGCTACGAAAGCATGCAAAAACGGAATTTATTACATACAATATTCGGTGGGACTGTGATAAATACTACATGGCAGCCCAAGGTCGTCTAGAAATTGCACTAACTCCTGTGGCTTTCCTTGATAGGCACAATGTCCATTGGATACGACGTAAAGGTGGTCAAAAAGTTCCAACTGATTGGCACTGGCTTGATGGATAGTGCAAATCACCGTTTTTCCGGTATTCGCAAGATTTTTCAAGTGCAATAGAGTTTGTTGAGTGGTTGAGATGTCTAAACCTCTGTTTCAATTAAAATCACAAATTGAACCAACACCCTGACTGTCAAACTTTAAAGTTAAATTTGATTTAAGCAATTATGCACGTTAATATTAACTTACGTTGTTGGTTCGTCCAGGAAGATTATCTTTGGATCACTAATCATTTCTAATGCCAATGCGAGACGCTTTCGTTCACCGCCAGAAAGTTTTCCGGCTCTTGTGTGCTGTGCTCCTGTCAAACCAAAGGAATCTAATAATCCTTCAGTCTGTAACAACAAATAATACAAGTTAATTTTCAATGTATTGTTATTTTTACGCACTTACAATTTCCAGTTTTTCTTCTTGAGAATGCGATAATCCAAGCTTGAAATCCGCTCCGTAGCGCATATTCTCTTTAACATTGAGTAAATCATTCAAATGAATGTCTTGCGTAATATAACAAGAAATATTTGACAAACACTCAAACGTTACAAGCGAACCGTTAATACTGACTGAATCACATTTGGCATTTTGATAGGAATATCCACTAAGAATATTTAAAAGAGTTGTTTTGCCCGAACCAGAAGTACCCATAATGGCGATTAGCGATCCTCCATTAAAGTTCCCACCAATTCCGTGTAGAATTTTCTTTCCTGGTTTAAGATACAACCAATCACATGTATTGGAAAATTAATGCCAAGTTTGTTATATTTATTACCTTTTGAGGTCTCACTGCAAAGGCCCGTAAATGATAAAGTAAATGGTTCATTATTATGAGGACACTGTGTCATTGTAGAATTGTTAGAACAAAAGTTTTGTTATGCACTGTAGGTGCGATACTTCCACTTTAGATGTTAGCGTTCAAATGATCATTAACAGTTTAGATGCATAATATGATATAGCGAGTAATTCAGCTTTTTACGTGTACGGTGCGGTAATAGCGCAAGAGCAAATTTTTTATTTCAGATCTGGAGTGCATAGTGTCTGGCTTAAATTATAATAGTTACAATAATATGTAATTAATAGTTTATTAAATTATGCCAATTAAGAGTATTCCTTCAATAAAACTGACAATGATACTTCGGGAAATAATATTCTAATAAAACTAAAAAACAATGGTTTTTTCAGACCCAGAAATGTACATAGTTGCAATTCCTGATTTAAGAATATTTCTATGTTTTTAAATAGAATGAATTGAATTGTTTCTATTACCTACTCCTTATAAATGATGGTGCAAAAGTCCTGTAATTATCATATAAATGCAACACAATTGCAAAATAAAACGCTGCTGCTACTGGTGCTCTTTGTTTTTTATTCATTTTTTGTTGGTTTTTACTTGCTTAAACTTTATGTTTAGTCATCAATATTCATTATAGGCATCATTAGGTACATTATAAATTCACAGTATCATTAGAAAATTGCCATATCGTAAAATTCATTACGTATCAATTAAATAATACAGTATTTACCTTGAACATTATATAACAAATGTTATGGTATGAATAAATTACAAAGCAACGATTATTAAAAGTAATTGGAAAAGAATCAAACATAAAATATTGTATTTGCTACTTTGTTTGTTTAGTTGCCTATGTTAAATAGCCACTTTAAAATAAAAATGCATTTTGACAGCGATATTCTTATTATTTAATGGTTTTTGAAACTCTAAATTCATATTTAATAATAAATATTCATTGCTGTGCGATTGCGTCAGTGACAACACATTGTATGTAGCTTGTTTGTGATAGATCATGGTTTACCATTTTTCAATTTAAAAGTTTCTGTAGCTTTTATCATATTATCGATTTTTTAAAATATTTGTAATACAGTCGGTTACGATGCGTTTTCGATAAAGGTCAGAGATAGACACAAGCCAAATTGTTCTTAACCGGTGCTTAGTCTAGGCCGAACTCTTCTAGATAGCATACTTTCAATCACAAAAACGGCACATACGTAAATAAAATTTATGATAAATACAGCACAAAATAACAACATCACGAATTGCGGATGTTACGCACAAATGTATAATATTCAAAATCGGACATGAAAACCGGAATTCAATTTAGCGCAGGAAATTTACGTGCTGTTGGTTTACTATTTTCATCGCAATTCACAATTAGACATAAGCATACCTCAAATTCGAAAGCAAGATTCGTGCGCGGTGGTGAATTAGTCTTTACATTCTGATTTTTGAACGGTGATGCCACCTGCAAGTGCGACTGTTCTTCGGAGGTCCGTTTTTTAACGTGAGCACTTTTTTATATGACATTGACTATTCCAATGCGGCTGGCAAGAAACCTCGGAAACTCCACGGTGGACAAACACACTAACTAAACCTTGTGTTGTCAACGCACCACTAAAACGGCTTGTTATTGTTTGTCCTCCGTACACAACGAAGACACGGTTTCCCACTCAAAAATGGCCTTCTGCTTATGTCACTTGCTGGTTACTAGTGTAATTTTTACTAGTCAGATCATTACAATTCGCACACATCGCACATAGTGCTCTCTATTTAAAAAGAATAATTAAACAGTTAAATAAAAAAAAGAAGAAAAACACATAAAATTTAATATCACTTTTAAACGGATTATATTTACCCTCAAAGTAAATTACCTACCATTTAACCTGAATAAACACGCATAACAAAAACGAAACGTTCCGCATTCGTACATTCATCTTTTGTATTCATAACGCAAGGTCTTTACCATTCACACTATTCCAGTGTTTCGCCCCTCGTCTCCACCTCTCGTTTGGCGCCGAATCTATTCATAACCTAAAGTGGATCCCGACTCAATTTCGTTTGTTACGTAAACATGATTAACACGCAGCACTTTCGTCGATTCGATTTCGGAACATGTGCATCACCGCGTCTCTGCACCCCTTATTAGGGGCTGATCGTATTCTAACGCACAGCAAGAACGCGGCGGTGGCAGCGACGTCTCAATTCGTGTGTAATAAGCTTAATAACAGCGACGCGCTTCGTGATATTTTATTAAATAAATACATTTAGTCCGTATTATGAATTCGTCCCTCTCTACGCGCTCCCAATTTAAAATCAACACTGCTAGGGGTAGCAAAACGCCACGGAACGTTGGGTTATGAAGCACGCACGGTAAAAGTGAAGGCAATTTAATATCAGTTTGAATATAATTTTATACGCGAACGGGGAGCGTTTTTGGTATCTGAGGAGTTGATTATGTTTAACCACCAACCAACATGTATGAATTTATGAAATATGCGTCCGATGCATGTCAGGCTTTTTTAAATCTTTCTTCTAATTCACGTTACTTTTCAATTAAAGTTTTATCTTCAATAGAGTTGTTGTGTTGCGATGCTGAACGGTTGTCAAAAGTTTTATTCCTTAATGAGGAGAATGCACTCGTGTAATGAATGAATATTTGACGCTCGTTTAAAATATTTATATCTTTCTTCAGCCCTACGAGGGGCTGAAATTTATCATTGTGATCACCACCACCCAGGATCCAGCATCGTTACTGTCTGCTAACAAACGGAGCGTGGCCAGTTTGTCACGGATGTTTGTTTACATTTTTAAGTGAGGAATAATTCATTAAGCTAAGTGCTTTTAACGTAGTCACTTTTAGAGAATTACTAGTAAGTCCAACGTGTTTAGAAATGAATTATTAAAGCAGGGATGGTTTATTCGATTAATTATTCGATCAGCATGAGAACGAAATATTTTGTTGAGGCAAATTTTCTGTCGATGCACCAATACTTACTTCTAGCTACAACCTTTCATACCATTCCAAACAGATCCATAAAGTGCAATAAATTATATTTAAGACATGCGGGCAAGTGTGACTGTACTGAAGTGTTCAGCTGAAAAGAGCAAAAACGTAACATGTGTTACGATTTTCGATAATGCCCCAGGTCGTAGCTCCTAAAACCCAGGACAAACAATTTTAATGCTCCCTCTGCTTTTTGGCGAACGTAGATAGCCCGTGCGTGGTTAGTTTTGTTTGTATAGTGTGAGTTTTTTGATCCGAATATTTGCGCGCTACACGCATTATTGGCATCATATGCGGACGCGCATCAAGTGCGCAACCCCTAAATAGTTTTATTGCGTTGCGCAGTTGCGCGGACTACAAAACTACAAAACCTACAAAACAAACATTGGACTGAAAGCACTAAAAGGACGAAAAGGGATGAACGTACGAACGGTTTTTATTTGAGCTGTATTTATTTCCATTAAATTTGGCATTAATTGGGCCATAAATAAATTGGGAGGGGTTTTGTATGACATAAATCTAAGTATATTAAACTAAAACAGTAGGATATTGTTTTTTAAAATGGTTTTTGTTTGTCAGATAGAGTTATTAAAAAGGAATTATCAAACGCAATTGTTTCGTTATCACACCATTCTTTCGTCAACAAAACTTTAAATTTAGATATACAATTATTAACAAAACGAACAAAGCTTCAACGAGCTTTACCAGGCTGTGATTTTGTTACTACGAAATGTATCGAAATTTTTCAACTTTTTCCTAGAGCTCTTTCTACGTGTGCATAAAAAACTTTTTTTCACTGCGAGCAGTTAAAAAATGCACATGTTTTCATGTACTTGTTAATGATTTGCACTCGAAGAAAAACCACCTACGGGTTGTGTTTCGAAGCTTCCCTTGTACAAAAAATACTCTTCGCGTACTAGTTGCAAATCTCTTATTTTGTTATTGGATTGAGTAATGAACAGTGGGCACCTTGTCATTTAAACTTTTTTCTGTAATAAATAGAAATGATATGTATTAAATATAATATCTTATAAAATGCAGGACTAGTCGAGCAAAACTTTCGCGTGGACAAAACTATTAAAACCAAATTGAATCAAATTTTTAACTTTCAAACATTAATAATTTTATGATTCAATCGTGACAATCTCAACATGCAAGCAACAGAAAAAAAACTTGTGGGGCAAATATACGCACAAATAAAATAAATAAAGCACTGCTAAAAACAAATTTAAAAAAAATTAAGATATATATTGTTTTATATCTCTTAATAGTTATTGTATAGTTATAGTTATAGGTATCCACCAAGTAATATTAATAAAAATTAATAATACTAATTGAAAATTAAGAATTTTTTATAGAAAGCTTAGGCAACAACTTATACGTATCGAAAGCCGAAGATAGATAAATACTAATCCCATCTATTAACTTCACAGTATTCGCATGATATGTATTTAATA
>JAODGE020000454.1:0-12235 GCA_027574965.2 Ecitophya simulans
AATTATATTTAACAATGTTTATATCGGTTGTTTGTTCGAACGGTGCGAGCCGATTTGTTTGCTATTGGCTTTTCGAAAAATCAATCAATGTTTGTTTTGTTTCTTGGAACTGCAGCTACACAAGTTGCATAGCAGTGGGTGAATAACTTGCCGCCAGGGGGCAGCTCTGTCTAGCCTACCGCACCACGTACGTGCAACTCGTACGCCCCGACCACGATGAATGTTGTTTCCGGTGCGTGCCATTGTGGCGCTAGTGCATAGTTTAACCTTGGGGCCAGGTAAACGGAACTTTAAGTAGGGAACTCAACAAACAAAGCTTAATTAAAATTTATTACGACAATCTCATGCATTAAAAAGTCAACAGTGGCATTTACTGTTTTTTAATTCATTCATTCTCTATTCCAAAGAGGATAACTGACGCGAGCCAATCGACACGACGCTAGCGCCATTAAAAACACAAGTTGAATGTCCTTGATGATCGGGGTTTTCCAAATTCCTGCACGAACACGAAGTAATGCACGTTGTGAGTATCTTATGAAATAACAACCAACCTAATCACATTTTTGTAATAATTCTTGTTTTATTGTTACTCATACAAAAATTCGAAAGGAAATCATTAAACAACGGACCGAAAAAGTGTCCTAACTACCACAAATCGGTTTTGTTTTGCAAGTACATTGCAATTGAATCATGCACTTTGCTGTATGCTCGGGAATATCGGTATTGTTGCCTGCGATCAGATTATTGATGCAAAAGTAGATTCGTCACACCGGCACGTAAAAAACGTAAACGACTTCGGTTGCATCGCGTACAACGACGTCGAAGTGCGATCGTGTTAAAAACAACCAAAGTTACAAGTAGGTACACGTTACGTCCAGAGAAATCGTTTTTTCGACGCCAATTCGCAAGTGAGGAAAAACGGCAGAGGTATACAAATCCGGCCATCTACGAGAAACGAAAAGACGGTTAATTTCGGTCTCAACGATTAGTCATTTCTTGAAAATTGTGGACGACTCCATAGGAATTGTTCGCAACGAATCGAGACTACGACAAAACTGTTGATAAGCGAAGTTAATGAATAATACGCAACATCGGTAGCAGACCCTCCACTAAAGTTTGATTCTGAACGTTTAAAATGATACAAACATCGATACAAAAACTCGACGCACGGAAATTAAAAAAAAAAAAACTCCCCGTCAAACGCAAGACCGATACCGAGACACCGAACGAGTCGACTACGAGCTTTTACAAAATACTATTTCATACATTCTCATTTTTTATACGTGTACAAGCTTTAATGCTTCTTACATATTTGTAACTCTTGTTAATGTAATTTAAGTCACTCGATTTAGCCTTATGTTTTTCGTTTGCGCATCTCCGCAGCCGCCGCGCGCCTCTAAAATTACAAACCAGTAGTTAAGACGATAACCAAAATAAAGAAAGAAAGCGAAAAAAACGTGTAAATAAGGAGTAAAAGCTACAATAAAATAAATAGTCTCACATAAATGAAAAGTACATTAAATTTAACTCCGTGGTCGTTAAATTCGCTTCTAAAAAAAAGAACAGTGTCGTTAGAAATTTCCGGAGGCGGCGCTTCGTGTTGCCTTGATTGAAAGGAGAGTTTCACGTTTACAAGATCGGCAATAGCGTAAGAGTTAGGTGATAGCTAGGAATATGATGCAGCTAACGTGCGTCCCAAATCGGCGTTAGTAGAATGTGTTAGTCGATGGTTACAATACTTTCGTTTTCGTGTTTGGTTTGGTTTTAAATGCATACAACTCGGCACCGTCCGCCCCCTCGCCGCCTTCGATCAGCCCACCCCGCTTCGTTTGGTCGCACAGCCGAGAATGACAATCGTAAAAACTAACTTCGCGAGCACGCACGCGGTGGGCGCGCGAGCGAATCGATCGACGAACAAACGCGAAGGGCGAACGGGACGAGGCGACCGCCTCGCCGAGAGCTAGGTTGATAGTGGAGGTTCCTTGTTTTGTATAGCGATACAACTTCGAATTTGTCCGCGACGACGACGCGTTTCGTTTATAATATATAAGGTCCGCGCCACGCCGGGATGCTAAGATGGGCGAAACGCCACCAGCGATTCGACCGGTCGCGTAAGGTAAGAGCGTTTCCGTCTGCATCGCTTCCTGATCGGCATCGAGTCGCGCGCTAGTCACACCGTTGGCACCAAATAATAAAATGATACGTTGAACAGCTCGTATTCCAACAGCCTTATCCGAACACTGTACACGTCCCACACACGAAGTTACTGATCCAGCCACACCACGAGAGAACTAGAATGATAAGTGTTTGTGTCCGCCGGCGTGTGCGCGCGCTAGCGGCGGGCGTACGCGTTGTTGGCGCCGCCGCCGCGGTTCGCCTGACCGCCGCCGCGGTTGAAGGTGTTCGGTCGCTGTCCGCCGCCGCCGCCGCCCATGGCATCACCGCGCGGCTGACCGCCGCCGCCGGACAGCGGGCCGCGACGCGGGCCGGCGCCGTCTCTCGGCGGGCGCGGGCTGAGGTTGTCGCCTTGGTTGTTGCGCATGTTATTGGCGTAGCTCGAGCGGTCCTTCATCTTCTTCTCCTCGACGTTCAGCGTGATCGGCGCGCCGTTCTTGTCGTGCAACAGGATGGGCTGCAACAAGCGCGACGAGCGTTAGACGCGTTAGAATCGCGACCGGACGACGCCACTTACTTTCGCCTCGAGACAGGCGTGCACGCCGGCGGGCGTCTCGTAGGTGATGAAGCCGTAGTTCGGGGGCGCGCGCGCGCCCGGCAGTCCAGGCTTGTTGCCCTTGCTGAGGATGCGCAGGTCGGCGATGGGGCCGAACTTCTCGAACACGTCGCGCAGGTCGTCCTCGGTCGCCCAGAGCGGCAGGTTGCCGAGGAAGAGCTGGTTGCTGTCCGCGAAGCCGCCCTGCGAGCGGCGGCGCTCTTCTGCGAATCGATGCCGTTCAAGACCACCGCCATCGTCGCAACACGTCGCGCTCTTACCTCCGCCGTCGGCGCCGTCGCGCGGCGCGTTCGGCGCGCGCATCTCCGGCCGCGGCCGCATCGGCTGGCCGCCGGGGCGGCCGTTGTTGTTGTTGCGCGGCTCGCGGCTGTCGTTGCGATGGTTGCGCTGCTGGCTGCCGGCGGGCGCGCCGAACTGGTTGTCGCGCTCGCGGTTCTCGATCTTCATCGCCGGCGGCTGTAACAGGAGCGTTCGTTAGCCATGAATTCGGCGCGGCCGATCGCACGTACCGGCGAGACGGACTTCGGCGGCGGCGGGTTGGCGGGGTACGCGTTGCCGGCGTTCGGTCCGGCGCTGGACTTGAAGAGATTGGCGAAGGTCTTCGGCTCGTTGGAAATGGGCTCGCTGTTCAGCTGCGCGTGCTCGACGTCGACGGCCTGCGGGCTCTGCGCCTCGGCGTACTTGTTCTTGTCGCCGGCGTCGCCGGCGCCCTCCTCCATCGGCGGCTGCATCTCGTCGACGACGGCGGCCGCGACGGGCATGTCGTTCTTGATCAGCTCGCTCGGCATCGGCTGAATGACGGGCGCGCCGATGTGCGGCGGCGGCGGCTGCTGCATGCCAGCGGCCATGATCTCGTCCTGATGGACGGCGCCGTTGACGGTGGGCAGCGGCGCCGCCGTCGGTTGCACGAGCGGCTGCTGCTGCTGTTGCGGCGGCGGCGGCACCGGCTGGATGACGTGGTGCGGCTGATGGTGGGGCGGCACCTGCGGGTTGTAGTAGTTCGGCATGCTCGGCTGGCCGAGCGGCTGCATCTCGGGACGCTCCGGCGGCATGTCGGCCTCGTCGCCCGAGCGCGCCTCGTTCTCGCACTCCTCGTCGGAGATGATCTCGTCCTGGTAGCGGAAGATGTCGTTATGCACGTAGTACTTCTTCGGGCTCTGCGCGGCCAGGACGAACGTCTGCGTGAAGCGACGCATCGGCTGCCCGGCGTTGGACAGCTCGCCGGTGACCTGCACGACGACGCCGTTGCCGAGCGTCGCCTGCGCGTCCACCTGCGTGATCTTCGCGTGGCAGTCTTGGAAGTTCAGCTGCTGGATCTTCTGGTGAATCTGCTTCTGGCCGATCATAGGCATTGTCTCTCTGTGGGGCGGGTCCAGGCCGCCGTGCACGAATGATGATTGATTGTTGTAGAACCTAGGTGGGCAGCGAGAACGCGACGGTCACAATCTCTCGATCACAAACCACGTCGTTGCGCACGCATACCGGTGTAAATGAGCGGGGGCCTTGTTCAGGAGGGTGTAGTATTGTCGGACGAACTCCCGTCCTACACTAGCGGGAGATGGGGGAGCCTCCATGACCATTCCTATGACGCCGGGCGACCACGCAAGAGAGAAGGACTATTCAAGTCGGCGTATGACGACCGAGCCAATCAAAGAGATCTGAAGGTGCCGAGCTGAAAGGGATCCTGGAACGCAACGCAAGCGAGCGATTAAGAGAGTTCGCCGAAACGTCGCGCGATTCGCGACGATAGCGATAAGAGCGCGTCGGCCGCGCGACGAACTGCGAGCCGGCGCGCGTCGCGCCCGGACAAAGGAGAAACGAGAGTAAAAAATGATCGCGCCCGACCGAACAACAACACGGCCATGAGGAGCGCTCGCGGCGACGCACATGGACAGCGCCAACCAACAAATTTCGCGGCCGGCGAAGGCCGCGAAGCCGGTTTCGCCTCGGTCGAAACTCGCAAACGCCCGACCGTCGGGCTAACCTATTCGGCGCAGGACGAGAATGCGGCCGCCGCCGCTCTACCTACGTCGAACGCCCGCGCCGCCTTGCCGCACGAGCAACGTGCGCACGAAACCGAACGGCGCGAGCCGCCCGCGACGCCGACGGACGCAAGAGCCACGAGGTCGACGGGCGAACGCGTGAATTTCGCGTGGAGCGAGTCGCGAACGGCGCGCGGCGCGCGATTCGGTCGCGAATTCGCGGACGCGTGCGGCGGCGCGTCGTGCGAGCATGGACGGCGGCGGGCGCGCCGCCCGCGAGACACGCTTACCTGCCGATCGCTGATGTTAGGAGACGGTGTCCAACGACATTCGACGCTCACCACGCTTGACGGAGACGCACTCGACGACGGAACGAATGCGAAATTCTAGAAACGCCGCGAATGTACAGGGTGTAAACTTCATGTATGTCTGTCCGTTTTTTCGAGCCGACGGCTGCGTAATGTGAGCTCTAGCCGGAGTCGGGCGCCACCGTCGAGGACGAACGCGCGGCGAATGCGCACGACGACGCCATTTGCTCGCGCCGGCACAAAACGACGCCGACGGCGCGCGCATGCGCGTCGAGCACTTCCGGCGACGCGAGCGTTGCCGAACGCGTTTGAAATATCAACCTGACGAATTTCAAACGGATTAATATCATCGCACTTACCGAAAGATGCACAAAGAAAATCGAACACAAAACTCGATGGCATTAACCCGACGTTATAATAGGAACAATTAACGCCAAGAATGTTAAGCTTAGCGGCGCACGAAAGGTTGCATAACAAACAGCATTTAAAATCGTATCGCTTTATTTCACAACGAAAAACAAACGAAATTATCTTGGTTTTTTGGTTACGGAGAGTGCAAAAAGGTAAAGTTTGCATTCGTCCCTGCGTCTCGCAACAATCGCTCCCATAAATAATTACGAGTACCATCATATATTAATTAATTACACTATTACAAATCGGCGACACAACTAAATACAAGTAGTGTATGTATAAATAAAAAATTGTAATACAGGAAGATACTATGATATCTACTGCGCTAATTTTAAACAAACAGTGGCGCGTCGCCGCCTTCGTGTCTTTGTCTTATTTCTTAAATATTAAAAAATAAAAACCGATTACTCTGTCTGGCTTGCGTTCCGCAACTAGTACAATTTTCGTTAGATTTAGACTTATTCGTTAATGGAGAGAGTTAAACATGCTCGCGAGCACCCGCTATCGCTACTATTCCTCTTCACTTTATTGTTATAAGTTTATTTAAATTTCTCTTAAATCATTTGTTCCACATAAATAAAAAGACATTCTTTGATGAGTGTATTAAGTAAATCCGCAATCGCTTGCGTCGCAGCGGCGCGACCCCCTTTTTTTCCGACTCTCGATCGTCACAAACGCGACCGTATGTACTTAATTAGCAGGGCGTGAACGAAAAACGGTTGAATTGCGAGTGGCTGCAGTGCGACTTGACGCCGTCCTCGGAAAAAAGATTACAATGGAATGACTTAACTAGTGCACGTTCCAAGTTGTCCGGCTGCTATAAACGGAGTCGTAGGCTAATGAGATAAATGATGTTCTGCAACAGAAGCGTACGAAATTAGCGGCGCGCGCGGTCTGCCGAGTGTTTGTGCGGATCGGCACGAGAAACGTGCAGCGTCAGGATTTGGTAATTTTATCGTCATTGTCGTTCTGCAGCAGAACTGGTTGATTTATTTCATCATTTGTTTGGTTAATCGGGTTGTGTGGAGTTTAGTCGGACCGCGCAAAGTTGCCGAAAACTTACCAAAAAAAAAAAACAAAGTTACTGATCACAATTATTCGTAATATTAATATGGTGCGGGTCTTTGGTGGCGACCGCCGCCGCCACGTCCGCCCTGCTGCTTGCCGCCGTTGTAGCCACCACCGCCACCGCCGCCGCCTCCTCCTCCGCCGCCACCACCGCCGCCGCCGCCACCGCCGGAACCTAGAACCGAGAGACAATTAGAATAAGCTATGCTCGGCGCGCGCACACCACCCACAAACACACGCTCAAAGCACTCGGGTCAAGTCAACACTGAAGAGATCGACAAAATTTAAGAAAATAAAAATTAAAAAAAAAAAAACAAACAAACAGCGACGAGACACAATCGAACACACTGAGACCCAACCACGAGCACAAGATCCACGCCGGACGAGCGCACACACAAGTGTCTAGTCTACGCTGGGCGCGCGCGCCATATATCAAAGGGAATAAAAACGAGAAAAACGCTCGCTGCTGGCGAGCGACGTCTGTACCTTTGCCGCGATTGCCACCTCTGCCGCCACCGCCGCCGCCGTAGCCGCCGTCGTAACCGTGGGCGTAATCTGCGTGCCGAGCGTCGGGACAACGAGACAACAAAAACGTTTTCATTAGCAACTCTCTCTCGCTCTCGCTCCGTGTGCGTTAGGTGCGCTGCTGGGAGCGGCAGCGCGCGCGGAAAACTTTAAAAAAACAAACGGCGTGCGGCGTCCATCATCGCGTCGTTACTGCCCCCCTCGCACCCTCCCACAATTCGCCGTTGTTAAAATTTCGATGCGGCGTCCTCCTCGGAAGAGACATGAGTGAAATAATGGAGAACACATTATGAAATTTATTTGGTTGCAACAAACGCTTTATTCAAGCTTTCATTTGGATATTTCACAATGTATTTCCATATTATAAAGGTCAACATGCAAAAATAATAGTTCCATCTACTTATATAAATATATATATGTATATATATATGCATCCAAGATGTTTCCATCATCATCAAATATATATAGAATATATTTTTTTTTCTGCGAATCTGTCTCTCTGCGTTCGTAGGAACAAAACATCATTTGCTGCTGGTCGCTGGTTCAATCGTTAAAAACTAAAGTTATACATCCGAGGATGGCTTCTTCTCTCTCGTGCGTTACTCGTTGGTTATTTTGATTACTGTTTGATTGTTCATTTCACATTCGTCGTACGCTATGAGCAAATACTCTGCCCTCGGCTCCGATAACAACTGTCTACGTTGGCATGCAGTAACGACGGATGATGGCCACAACACTGCGCGCAAGTGTGCAATTTCGACTTGCGTGTTCGACATTTATAAATAAATAAAACACGCCACAAGTTAAAACAAACGACACGCCACTATTTAGTCGTGTTATGTGAAACTAATCTAATTTATCATCTCGTATTCGTAACTCCTTAGCTCTAGCGATGTTTGGTTTTGTGTAACTTGTTTTTTTTTTCTCTTTCATGTGCATGTGTTTTTATAGAAAAATAATGAGCTCCCACTACTGAACGCCAACGCCTGTGTCTTTTTTTTTTGTTTAGGTAACTTAAGGCCTGTTAGAGTATTTACCATAATTGCCGCCATAGCTTGAGTAGTCGTAGCCTCCGTATCCGCCGTAACCGCCGCCATAGTAGTCATAGCCACCGCCGTAGCCATCGTAATTGCCGCCGTAGCCCTGGCCGTAGCCGCCGTACGCGCCGTAACCCTGATTGCCCCAGTTCTGATTGCCGTAATTACCCCGCCCGCGGCCGCGACCGCCGCCGCGCATCATGCGGCCGCCGCGCATGTTGCCCATCGCGTCGGGCTTTGGCGTCGCCTTCTTGACGTCCACCTGCAACCGAAACAAAACCTCGTCAGCAACGCCGTCGGTCGCAAGCTTCGCGCGGAACGCGTCTCGCGCGTGGAACGCGAACAATCAGTAGTGGTAGAGTGTCGTCAATGCTAATCGGTAGCAGAACTGACAAAGTCGAGCATCATTCGAACGCGCCCGAGAAACACGCTTACAAACTACTTCGGCACGCACCTCTTTGTCGTTGATGGTCTGTTTGGGTTTCTTGAGGAGCTCGTTGACCACGGTCTCGGACTCGAATGTGATGAAACAGAAGCCCTTGCGCTGGTTCTTCGTTTTGTCGAACGGCATCTCGACTTCGACGATCTATCGACAAGCCGGCGCGTTTAATTAGAGAGCGGCCCCGAGACGCGAATGTGGCGTTTTCTCTTACGGTGCCGAATTGGTTGAAGTAATTCCGGATGTCGTCGTCGGACAGCTCGTTGGTGAGGCCGCCGACGAAGATCTTGCCGTGGCGCGCTTTCGCCTTCTTCGGGTCGACCTTCTTGCCGTTGATGACGTGCTCGCCGGCCTCGACGACCTGGTCGATGGAGTCGGGCGAGTTGAACACGATGAACGCGAAGCCCCGCGACCTCCCCGTGTTCGGGTCCGTCTTGACGTTTATGCTCTCGATCTCGCCGTACCGGCCGAAGTGTTCGCGAAGTTCCTCTGCAACGCAACGCGGCGCTCAATACGCAACCCCGGCGGCGAACGAAAGAAATCGAACGTGTAAAAGTACTCACTGTCTGTCGTTTCCCAACTGAGGCCGCCCACAAACAACTTTCTGCGAACAAAAACGAGCGAGAATTAGGCGACGATCGAACGAGGTCGGAGCGGAAGGCATTCGGCCGGTTTGGCAAATCTAATTTTTTCATTTACTAGAATTAATCATTGACAATGACTCATTTGTTTCTATCGAAAATCGATTCGAATGTTGCAATAGAGCAAGGAATATATATATAAATGCAAGTCGATTAGAATTGTTCGTTAACGGCAGTTTGTCAATCTGTAATCTGAACTTGAATCCCTAGGTTCAATCTCAATCAATTGGATAGCACTGCAAATTGAATCTGTAAAATCTAGGAATGAATGATTACAAAAATACCAAAAAAAAAACGAAAAATATCGATAAATAATTAACTGACATCGAACACTGCAAAATTCAAAACAAAAAAAATACTTAACAATTAGTCAATCAAAGATAGATAAAGAGAGCAGAGTAAGTTACAATTATAAATTTCGTCATTCTCGTATCTCAGTACTTCTAGAATTGATTCATTGATCCGTGTCGGCAAAACTGAACGGCCCAAATTTTAATTAGTGCCCAGCATCTTGCCCATTGCCGCGAGTACCCCCCACATGCCCCAAACTGATAGCTCCGAAACAAACAACTGACGACGCCCCGTCCGTCTTCTCTCTCTCCCTCTCTCCTTTGAGCGCTGAAAATTTGATGCACAAACACGAACGACCGAGGTGGCTCGCAAATGGGCAAGACGCGAAGCGCGTTAACTGTATTGGTAGGTAACTAGACGTGTTACTAGTCAGAGGTAAGATTGGCAGTAGAAGGTGCCCAAGGATAAATACCATGGGTCCCAATCTCTCGAAGTCGAAGCGCTTAGCTCGCACACCCATCGCATCACATCGCCCCTTCCTTTTCTAGGGTAATCAGCATACACCTGGAGGAAAGGAAGCCTGGTTAATGTATAGACATAGCTATATAACCTTGCCAGCCTACGCACAGCCCCAAAAAAAAAACAATGTAACGAACTCCGCCGCCGCCGACGTTCACAAAGAAACTCGAACGCGAATTGCAATTCGAATGAAATGTGTGCGCTGTTCGGAATCCGGCTCGAGCGAGATCGAATGTTGGCAAACTGTTTCGATTCGGTACGTGCGTGCTTTGTTTTGTCCGCTCTGATCTCGCACTCGTTGCGTTCGCAAATGTGAAAATTGACTACATTACTAAATTCAAGAGGGCAACAACAGAAGATCGACAATGGACATTCAATTCAAGTAGCTTAAAATGTTAAAGAGACGATCAAAACTCGCAAAACGAAGCTGAAAATTTGCACAGGTACAATTTCTCATTACAACAACGTTAATACTTAACGATTAAGATAATAATTAGGAAGAAAACGTGGCGGCGTCGTCACGCTGCGCGCGGAGAATCGGAGAAGCGAAACGCGCATGCGTGGTCGGCGGCGTCGCGCTAGCGGAAACAAAAAGAAGAAAACGCCGACTATTTACGTCTCGACGTTTATTTGTCGTTCAGATTCTCCGACTCCTGACGCAAAGCGTAACGACACGGCCCAAATCACAAAGTTTTTCAACAATATTATGCAATTCGAATCGAGTCGCCTACTAAATGAGCATTTTGTATTCGTACTTGATAGCATCGAATGTACGCTGCACGAGCGAGTCTACTCGGACGCCATTTTCTCGAATCGCGAGCCGATGCGTTCGTGCGGGCAAACAAATGTTATCATGTACAAAGCGCAAAAATATCAACATCCAGGTACAAATGAGAGTGCAGTCGCAGCGTTGGTCGTTATCGTGTGTAAGGTACGCTCACGATGGCGCCGATGATGGAAGATTCCGATCTCGTACGTCTCTCACCCGATATGTGTTTGTATGAGGCAAAATGGAATCGATTCGAGCCGGCATATAGGCGTGTGGCTGCGCACTCACCCGTGCGGTTACGACGCGCGTGACCGCGCGCGCGCAACTTCGCACGCACACAAAATCACACAAAATGGAGAGATGCGTTCGGTACGTACCTGTCGTCGCCACGACCGGGCGCGTCGGCGGCGCCGCTGTCCAGCGGCAGGTCTTCGTCGCTGCCGTCGCCGTTCTCGCCATTTTGTTCACTGTTTTGTTGCTGTCCGTTCATCAGATCGTCCTGCACGAAGTTTCCCTCCGGCTTCATGTCCTGGGAGAAATCTTCGCCGCCGTTTTCCATCTTGGCCGTCTCGTCGTGACTGTTCGCCATGGCCGACTCGTGTGAACCGCGACTCGCCGATATGCGTGCGCTCAGCTCTGTGTCCGACAGCAGCGGCTGTCACAGCGACAAGCGCGTCGTTGCTAAACGATCGGGGCACGGGCGACGCCACTCGATACGCAACGTCACGGAAGCGTCCACGAACGTCCACTCTTGGCAAATGCTCAACGACGAAGAGGGAGCGCACAGGCAGCCGACGCCGGAAAGGCGCTCTGACGCATGCCGGGAGTTTGCGCGTCTCGCGACCGGCCAATCGCAGCGCGCCGCAGCGGCGTGCACCGGAAGCCGAACCGAGCGCGCCCGAACAGCGCCCCCTGCACGACCAGCACCGCAATCAACGACGCGGCAAAAATTCAAAACGGCCGTACGCTACATAAATTTATTGCCATTTTTGAATAACTTTTACAAATCTAGAAAGGATTGTATTTGTCGGTGGCGTGCAGAATGTCGAGAGCCTTTATGAACGCTCGATAGTCGATCTCGTCGCGCATGCCGCGCTCGAAGCTGAAGCACTTGCAGATCATGTCGAATTCGTCACGCGAAATCAAGTTGTACATGCCGCGCAGCGACAGCGCCTTCAAGAAGTGCTCTTGGGAAATAGTGCCGCACTTCGTCTTGTCGTAGTCCTAGAAAAATAACAAACAACGTAATATACGCGCGGGCCCGAGCGCAATCATTAGGACTTGTGTGTCGCGCAAATGTTTGCCAGTGGGTTTACTTCGTCGTCGCAGGGCGGTCGTAACTTTTAATAAGGCTGGATGCGTGCGTAGTAAACACAAATCGCCCCGGTACACATATCGGAGTTCTACCCATCAATGGGAAATAACTAGCAAAACAATAGCGCGCCTCGACGATGCCCGCACAATTTCCACCGCCACCGCGCATGGAAAATGTAAAACCACGCCGTCGTGGGCGG
>JAODGE020000471.1:0-15870 GCA_027574965.2 Ecitophya simulans
GAGCAGGGTGCTCGATTGGGGAATCGCCGTTTGCACGGTTGTTCGTTATCCAAACGTCGTAACCAGCGTCAGCCAAAAGGTATCCTGTTTACAGACATTTAAATCATAGAACGATACAGTACAAGTAATTAGAGCAATATTGTTAGTACCTAAACTACTCTCATTTCCTCGAAGCACCCATTCAAATCCAGCAGCAATAAAACCATGATTTAGGAAAACTACTTTCGGATTTTTATTTCCAGTAGTGCTGGGAATGCGGTAAAGGGCTAAAGTGTAGTCATCTTCAGTGAATACGGTGTGGTTTTCGTACTTGTAACCATCTCGTTCGAGTAATGTTAACTAGATATTTACCAAAATAAATCTATTAAATATCAAACCTATAAAATGTATAAAAATGAATAAATTGTTAATATTTACAGTGCTTATTGGATGTTTAAAAAACAAATATGCATCTGGTAAAGCTACAGTCACAAATACGTAAAATAAACGTAATAGGATGTGCATGTTGTAATACCAATTGCAAAATAAGAATAATTTTCCTGACATATGACTGTATACTTGTGAGAAATATGTATGGTATCTTTATATACGTTGCATATTAGATACAAAGTTCTAGAATTCATAAAGGAATTCTATAAATCTTAAAAATGTCTGTTGTGTTGTTTGGCGTAGTTGCTTGGCATTCGTTAGTTTATTGTTCAATACGTATTCTAGATTATCTGGAAGTTTTCTTATATTTTTCCACAGTAATTTATATTTTACTGCGGAAAAAATATAAGAAAACTTCCAGAAACTTCCAAGCAAGTGGTTCCAACCCTTGATGATGACTCTGTGAACTCCAATTCACGTAGAGTATTCAATTCGGGTCTGGGGTATTTTTTCGAAAACATGGGACTGACATAAGTGTGAAAATGCAAACGATAAGCCCCAAAACAGCATGTGCCCGATTTTCTTGAGGCTATTGCAATGAACTCTCACCCACTAATGCTAAAAGCACGCTAGTATCGCACTGCAGAGCAGGTAGTTGACCTTTTTTCAATACTTGAGTGTTTAAGTTAAGTTAAGTTAACTTACAATAAAATAAAATATTACTCATACAATGCTCTAATACATTAAATATTTATTTATTAAAGCACAATATTTTTCACTATTTCGGAAGTCAAATACGAACTTTATTTGGTTCGCTGGATTCTCTACGAGAGCGCACAGAAACCAGGCTCAAACACTTAACACCCTTAATTCACCTTCAATTCGTCTTCAAACCCCTGTTGCGTATCTCGCATGCTGCAATCATGTACTAGCAACTCTGCTCTTACTTGACTCATTTTGTCTTGTGCACCACCAAGGCCATTTAACTGCCTTCGAACGCTCTTCCTTCTTGACATATCCAGTTTCTCTAACCCTTTCTGCGCCAGCTGTAGTCGCGCGCGTACAAATTCTGCCACTGAATTTACTCTCGTCCACACTAACAATTCTCTTAGCCGTGTAGGATTTGGATTTATCCTGCGGGTGCAGGATTCTGTTGAAAACAGCAAAAAAAAAAAATCTGACACAATTGGTCTTAGCAGTCGACCTCCGATGTGAGTAGACAAAAGCGCTAACAATGTCGCCCAAATCTCGTGCCACCCAGAATGAATGCGACGACATGGCGATGCGGCGTAAACAATAGTTAAATAAAATATACTCTAAAATGAATTTTCGTAATTCATATAGAATAATATTGGATTACAGGTATGTCCCAATTTGCGTAGTTAAGTTGTTCCAGAAAAATCCGTCTACTACTCCTGCATAAATCAGTTTTCCACTGGTCTTCTCAATAGCTCTTTCCGCAGCGTGATCACTCTACTGCACGCTGGCAACTGCATAGTAATGGTTGGAATTGGTTCGATGATCGGCACGTGAGTCCAAGTTAAGTAAAACGATCTTTACTGTTCGGCGGTAGAAACGTTAATCTACTTTATTTTTGGTGTATGCAAATAAGAAGCCTCGCCGGATGTAAACAATTGTCTTGCAATATATAACTTTGCCAATCAATATACATATTCAATAAGAATAATATAAGATATTTTTAAAGTAAATACTGCCATAATTAATATTAATTATTTTTTAATATAATATATTTTTAAACATTATATGACATTGTAACTTCCGCTACAAAGAAACAACCATGAAAAAATATAACTATGTAATAAATTCAAAGTAATAACAAAACAATAGCCGCAACAATAGCAGCACAAGACACTAAGCAATGAACCGGTGAATTGGAAGTACACTTTTTTACGCTCATTAATGAAGTAGTAGTGCTGCTTTTATATTAGTGTCTAAAAAATTCTCAGATTAGTGGACATTAAATTTAATAGATATTATAGTAAAAAGTGTTAAATAATTTTTACAGAATGTGTGAAGTGCCTTCACAAAGTGTAAAGCAGTGTAAAGTATTGTGCCAGTGTATAGTGTGCAGTCTGGCCACAGCTACGGTGCGCGCGCAACTTCGGCGTCACCGGGCTGCGCGTTAGCAACCTCGCAGGTCGACATCACGACTGCGAGTCGCGAGGTAGCACGTCTGTGCTTGTTCCATGTATACAACCCAATGCACACGCACGTTCTCGCACTAATGGCTTTAGTAATTTTGTAATTGGTTTTTTGTATTCAACTTGAGTGTACGATACGAACACACTGCCCATGCCACCTTTTGACGCCAGCGGCTTTAATTCTTTGTTCCGAAACCCGACGTTGCACTGCTGCGGGCTGGTGCTACAGAAGCAAATATAAAAAATTAGATCAACTATCCAAAAAAGGTAACAATTTTTATAAAAATGTCAAATACAAGCTTTCAATTGAACAAATTGTTTCCTAATTTCTTTGTTTTCAGACATTGGGTTTTTGAGGCTGATTCTGCAAACGATTTACACAAACGACCTTCAACTAGTGTTCTGCATTTACCTTTTAAAATTGACATTTATTACCTCCTACCCTACTCAACTTCTCAAAATATGTGGAGAAAATCGCGTTTCTTATAAAAATTTGTACTCTCTTCCGGTACGCTTTATCGCCTATCTTTAGGTTTTCATTGATATAACTGCCCATAGCTTTCTATCTCTTATTAGCTTACACCAACTCATTTGCTTGTGAAAATTGACATTTATTACCTCCTACCCTACTCAACTTTTCAAAATATGTGGAGAAAACCGCGTTTCGTATAAAAATTTGTACTTTCTTCCGGTACGCTTTATCGCCTATCTTTAGGTTTCCATTAATATAATTTCCTATATCTTTTTATCTCTTATTAGCTTACACCAACTCATTTGCTTGTGAAGCTCTTGCCTTGTAACAGATTTGGTCATGTTAAAACAGACTAAAACTAAAAGTATTGTTTGGTTGTATTTGTTGTTTATTTTACTTATTAATTTTGATGATTGCAACTTCGTACAACTTACAATTAAAACATATTCATTCCGAAGTAAGAAACGAGAAGTTACGCGCTGCAGGGCGCAACGTGCGCATGACCTTGTACGTTCATGACCAGCGTGATGTGCTTTAAAATGTCGCGTAGCGTTGCGCATGCAAAATTGTTTGGAAATTTTCAAGGAAATTTTATCAGTTGCGAGAAATTTTTGTATCTACAATTAACGCGGTAGATAGAAAAGTAGTTGATGCATAACATATAATAAAATAATACCTTATTAAAAAAGAAACCTTTAAAAATGTTTCGTTACAAGTAAACATTTTCACTTTGTGAGTATTTGGAAAACTCACAATTTATATAACATTATATTTGAAAAGAGTATTGTTAAATAATGTCATTAAAAAAAGTACTCACCATTAGCCAAAGTCTCTATTTTTTCATATGGCGAATATAATGTGAACATACATTTAGAAACAAATTAAGACTATTTGTCAAAAATAAATTTAAAAATAATTTAAAAAAAAACCTTTTTATGTGCAAATTTGATCATTTACAAAGCTTTTTAGCAAAATTATAATAACGTTATTTAATTGAATTTTTCAGTTTTTTTTTTATATCAGAGAGTTTATAACAACATTATATACTCTGCTTAAATGCAACTTGCTGTTAGAGACATCTACTGATGATTAAATTTTCTAGGTAAGAAAATAATTTCTTATAAAGTAATCTGTAGTATTTTAATAGACATCTAGTGGTAGAAAATAAAGTTAAAATTTCAAATTGCAAATTATTAGAATTTTTCAATGTTTCTATTGAAATAAACTAAAATTAATTTAAAAAATTTCATGTAAATAACAGTTGTTTTTAAATAAAGTAAACATAATAATTATATTTCCAGAAAATGATAAAATTCTGAGCAATGAAACTAGCCACGTGAGTATGCAGTAAAGGTGATATTTCTGGCATGAAAATGGGACAAATTTCGTTAAATTTATGAACAACCTTTGAGTGGTCATTCACTTAAAAATAAATTGTCTACGTCTCAATTAGTAAGCGTCTACGCACAAATAAATATAAAATAATATTCAACTTATTGCAAATCGTTCAACTTTTTCTATAAAACAAAATAAATCACATTAAAAGAGCGCATAAGCATAATCTGAAAATAATTTGTTTCTAATTTATTTGGATGTAAAACGTCCTGCGCAATTTATGAAAAAGTGTAAATCATGACAAAAATTACGCAGTTCGTCGCTTCAACGCGCAAATTGTGTGAGAACCATTTTAACTGAAACATTCTGAATATTTCTGGTGACACACTGCGTGTTATGACACTAGAGTAATATTTTTATTTATATAGTTAGTTAGAAGATCATCTCATGGAATCGGACTACAACAAAATGAGTCTCGCTTAAAAATACCCCTAGCGTGAATTTTAGCATAATTTGTGTTAGACGATAATGACATACTAAATTGACATACTATCTGTTAATTTATAACTTAAATCGTCTGGTAAGAATCACAAACGTTTTCTCTACACAATGGTACAACTGGTTTGCGAAAGAATTACCTCGCTGATTAGGAAATGTGACAGGCACGAGCCTAATAATAACCGCATTTTTGTAGCACAATAACAATGATTGTTCACAATGAGTAGATGCAAGCCCCATGTGAATTCAAGCACGTAAAACGAACGTGTTGAACGCGCAACGCGCAACGTGTCGGTTTCGGCCAAGTGAGGATTGAAGAGAGACATCAGAACGACGTTTTGGCTTGCAGTGTCTGGACGCTCGCGACGACGACGAAGCTCAGTTGATTTTGTTGTCTAAAACGCGCACGAGTCCAAAAGTCACACCAGTACAACAATCCAATCAGCAGTGTTTTAATCACCTAACCTCAAGAATCAATAGAATGCGACGAGTTTTTAATCGATATCGATGTGGCAGAATGACGTAGTGCTTATTCGTGCTAATCTGTGAGAAGTAAATTTATAAAACTACGATTAACTCACGTGTAAACACTGTTTCGCTATTTGTCTTAATTATAAGAAGTTTTGTACTAAAATGTCGCGCAATTCCACGCCGCCATCGACACCACCGAGTGACAATCCCCTGAAGAGGAAGAAACATCTTGGTTGGGCGCCACCCACGTTGTACATCCCTCCGCAGGATGATTACCTACAGCCGTACCAGCAACCTGCGAGTGCGTACAGCAACACCAGCATGAACACCAATGCGAATCCAGGAATACCGCCGCATATGTACCACCGCAAGGCTTCCCAGTTTATGTTCAATCAGTTCAATGATATAAAAGACTTTACCACGACCACGGCAAAATCTGGGCTGGGGTTTGGGGAAAAAGGAGCTTTCTGGTTATATAATAAACTGAGCTCCTGGAGCAAACGGTGGTTCACGCATATATTTCTTTCTTTGGTTATTATTGGTTACACTGTGGGCGGAGCTATAATATTCCAGAATATTGAAGGTATGAACAACCACTAGACTTGGTTAAAATGTATGCAAAAGTTAGTCATGATTGATTTATTACTAATATATAGGTTAAGCCGTAATTTAACCTCAATTTAATAAAGTAAGCGAGTAAGATGTCAAATCTGTCAGAAGCAGGCAGTGCATGAACAGCTGAAAAACGAATTGCTTGGAAATATTCCGTCAAAACATGTTGTCTAATTTCATCACGTTACCTTTAAAATCTCACACTTTTTGCAAAAACAAACAAGCAATTCATTGTTTTACAGAAGATTTTCTGCATAAAACACTAATTAAGGCGACTTAAAAATAAAACTAACACTAAAATTGCGCGCATTTCATCAAATTCTGCGATTTTTTTGCTGGCATTCTATGCGCTTGGCTACTTTTTTCCGACTATATTTTTAGACGCCCCATACAAAACTTTTGCAGCAAACAAATGCGGAATTTTCTTTGACATTATTTTAAACATAATTTTCATCCAGAACTTAATGACTTCATTGTTAAAAATTATATCTTGTCAAGTTAAATATAAATTCAAATATATAATTCTTCAGATCGTTTCAACGTACAGTTAAATAAACCATCAATCAATCAAAATAGAAAAAAAAACTAATTCTAAAAATAAGCAATTAAATACGTGAATCACGCGCGGAAACTCGGTAGAGTCAATCAATCACATTTTGTAAAATAAAACTATTTTTACACCTACAAAAGAATAAATTTGAGTTGAAAAATAAAATTGTAACGATGATTTCTTGCGTTCCCGATGATTTCTGTTTTTTCGTTTTTTTTTATAGAAGTTATTATTGCTATGAATAAAATCATTTTGCGTGATGCATCAAACGCGCGGTCTAACATAAACATTTTACGCACGCACAATCGAGAATTTATGACCCATAGCGCAGTCATGGTGGGCTTTCAATACCAATCAAAAATGGCGTAACTTGGAAAATAATTCGAACAAGTGGAACAAACTTAAATTAAACTTGAATCAAGTATAGCGAGTGCAGCAATTCCGCTTTTCTAGCTGGAAACCTGCTATAGATTTTAACTCATTGATTGTTCTCTATTTTAGGACGAAATGAAGAAAGGATCGTTGAAATTGATATTCGAGCAAAACGCACTCAGCTGGTGCAAGACTTGCGAAATCTCTCGATTTACATCCCTCGTGAAAAATCGGATGGAGAATGGCACGGAGCCGCCGTAGCAAAACTACACGAATTTGAGGACTACGTCATTGAAGCCTACAAGAATCATCAGTTAATTGTATCGAATCACGGACCAAAGATTTGGACGTTCTGGAACGCTGTCGTGTATTGCAGCACAATCTACACGACAATAGGTAACGTTACAAAGGTTTGCATGTAAATTACAATTAACAAATGCGCGTCGCATGATTTTCTATGTGCCATTGACAAGTTATTTGAATTCCATGACCTGCGCTCACAGGATTAAAACAAACTGTAGACGTAGTAGATGTTGTTCTTCGAATGAGTCACGGCAGGGATTGAAATTTCGGGAATTTTCTTGCGCACGGAGAGCGTTAATCTCTGCCATGCGTATTAATAAGCACTCGGTTTTATTTATAAGCAAAGCGTATTTGTGGTCGGCGATTCAATATGAGTTGATTCTGGCGAATTGCTATAGCGAAAGTGTTTATTTTTGGCGCGACCCACCACCGACGCAACAAAAAACGACACAGTTTAACTCATTACGTACTAAGAATACCGAGATTTCAAAAAGTGTGACTTCGAACTTGTTAGAAGTTAAAGAAAATAAAAGCGACTCATAAATTATTATATATAATTATTTTCCTAGAATTTGGCTTGAACGCGATCGAAAATAAAACTTACTTTGAAGATGGATTTAGTTGAGTTTGGTAGCTGATTGAACAGTCCAGTTATTTCTATAGTGACAGCTAGAATTAGATTTCTGAACTAAAAGTTTAACTTCGTGCAGAGTGTGTTACGTCGAAATTTTGAAACCGTTCCTACGCCGCCGGTGGCGGCAGCGAGCGTTTAAAAATAACTCAGTCTCGACATCATGGATTCGCCGACAACATCGAACGTCGAAAATGCCGAACGAAACGCGACCGCGCTTACCCTCGAAAGAAAAATTCCGAGCATGGAGCAACTGGAGTCTATGGTCACTCCAGAGCAAGTGCATAGTGCCAGTGTGGCGAAGAAGCGACGTACCATCACAAGAAAGAGGACCAACGAGTTAAATAAGGCGCGGTCGCAGACTCCCATGCGAATGCAGCAGTTGGCGGACGACGCGTCGACCGATGACGAGGAAAGCGACAAGCGGAAACGTGCGATCGAACGACCAAACAAAACTGGTAAAGAAGAAGCTGGAAATAATGTAGAAAAGAAAAATGTTGAACAGGGGTGCGAAGAAAAAACGGAAGAAATTAAAAAGAGTCCTGTGACAGGAGAGATTTTGAAGAAACGAATGCCTCAGAAGTTGGCGGAAGTCCTAGCCGATGACGAAGAGAAAGTAGTCCAGAAACATGATGATTTGTTGGTTACGCAAATAGATCTTGTAAAAGGGGTAGAGATGGTAAATGATGCTACACAGTTGCTTGTTACAAAACATGGGGAACTTATAGAGGAACCTAAAGAATCTAAAGAATTAATAGATCTAAAGGAACCCGTCAAACCGAATAAATCTAAAGAAGATAAAAACCTCAGAGGACCAAAAGAAGAACCACTTACTCAAGAATTCTCTCCATTACATACTTCCCATCCCGAAATAACAATGCGCACCAAATCTAAACATAAACCGAAACGTCCTGACTCAGGATCCGCATCCGCATCCGCCTCAGAACGACAAAGCGTAACATCCGACTACGGCTATCAAGAGCGAGCATCAAGCATCCCGCGTCAATTGGAAGAACAAATCCAAAAGTTAGATAACTTTGTTTCGACAAATACGACGGAACTAATAAACCTCTTCCACAAAGCGAAAAACACCGTGGAGGAAAAGAGCAAGGAATTGAAGCGTCGCAGATTTAAGAAAACTGATGACTCGAAACGCAGTCAATCCCAACCACGCGAACTTACCCAAGAAGAAGTTATAGAAGGGTTTAAACGTGTTCAGAAAGCAAGTCGTCAAAGACACGAGGACAGGATCAGATCTTCATCAGAGAGGCGATATTCGTCCGGTAGTGACAAGTCACACACATCTGATAAGCACGAATCAGTAGAACCTAAGCGTCCAGCCAGAAAACGCGTTCTGGTTCAAGACATAATCAAAGAGAAGAAGATTGCGGAAAATAAAACCGCGGAGAAAAAAAAGCAGATTAAGTTGAAGGACACAGTAAAATGTAACAAGATTGTTGAGGTGCTGGATCCCATAACTTCCAAAGTAATAGAAGTGAAGAACGTCGGAGAAGTTACTAACATGCGATTCAGAGACGGATTCAAGATATTTGGATACTATTCCTTGAGAGAGATTGTTAGAGAGTATCGGAAGTACAAAGTTGATATGAATGATGAGTATAATATAATTCGTAAGTTAAGAAGAAAATGTATCAATCACCTTGTGATTCTGTTTATTTTCTGCGGTCTCGGGGGAATTGTATTTAAATATATTGAAGGAGCATTCGAAAACTTTTATAAATGCGGCGTCAAGAGAGTTAAACGTGATTTTATTGAGTTGCTATGGCTAAAGAGTCATAATTTACGAGAGGAAGAATGGAAGTCATTAGCGAGGAACAAATTAAGGATATTTGAAGAAGAATTACATACAGCTCACGAAGCTGGAATACACTCGTACAGTGGGCAAAGGTCTTGGAGCTTTTTAAACGGAATTGTTTATTGTTTAACTGTTGTTACTACTATTGGTAAGATACTAATCAATTTAGCATACTTACAAAAAATTCTGCATATTGGTGAAATGTTTACATTAGAATCCTCCCTGAGAAATATATTTTTTTAAGGTTATGGTCACTTGTATCCAACCACTAAGACAGGACAAGCTCTCACCATAGTCTACTCCTTGATAGGAATCCCACTATTCTTGATAATCTTGACCGATTTTGGTAAAATGTTCACCAGATGCATAAAATTTCTTTGGTCGTTCGTTAGAAGGTTGTACTACACTGGGAGCTGTAGAAAAATGCGGAAAACTGCGCAGGCTCAGGTATAACACAACCTTAAACATAACTACATGTTTACATAAATCAACTTGCAGGAACTTTTCAAAGGAGCGCAAATGATGTACGAAATTGCAACCTTCCGACGTCCATCTGCCTACGATCCGAATATGATGCAACCACAACAAGCAAGCCCACACGAAAGTACAGAAGGAACCACAGCACCCCCAACTCCAGCTATATCCAACTTTGAAATTGACGACGAGTTCAACCTCCCAATATCCGTTGCTATTCTACTCTTAGTTCTATACATCTTCTTAGGCGCTGTCCTTTTTGGTATTTGGGAAGGCTGGGACTTTTTCGCGTCGTTTTATTTCGTCTTTATTTCAATGTCAACTATCGGCTTCGGTGATTATGTGCCTCGCCATCCTATTTTTATGATTGTTTCTATTGTTTATATTGTTTTTGGCTTGGCTTTAATGTCTATGTGTATCAATGTGGTGCAAGTCAAACTGAGCGACACTTTCAATCAGGCTTCGGCCAAAATCGGGGCGACCATCGGTCTTGGAGTGACCAATGAAGATGGTACAATTAAACCAGTACCTCCCAAGCAAGTGGAAATGCCGGCAGTACATGGCAGTTTACTGGATTTGAGTAAAATTAGTCCCAACACGTCGACGAAGTCTTAAAAACTAGAAATGGTGCTTATTATTATTCAAAGTCGAATTGTTTTAATTGTTTTAAAAAATTATAATTCATTATGAGTTACATAAATATATGTTTTGACTATTCACGTTGTCATTTATTATAAATATAATTTATAATATACAAAACCAGAAATTTTAAAAATATAACCAGAGTTTGCTGAATTGCCTATATTAAATTAACTTATTATTAATACAATAATATATTTTAAAATATATTAAAAATAGTAAATAAAATTATTTTTAATTCATTAAAAATGAATTATAATAATATAAGTTTTATATACAATACTTTAACGCTAGAAAATTTGAAATTACTAAAACTTTAAATCACAAACAAGAACTTGTTCTCGGCTGTGCTTTAAAATATGCCTGTTAACAAGGTTGCATATAGTCATAAATTGATTTAAAATTATTCAAACTCGAAGCTACAAAAACGAAGAAAAAACCTTGAATTCTTGCATAAAATGCAAATATTCATCATTAACATCAAAATGTCTGGTATATTCAACATATTTAACACCTTCCTGTTGTTTGCTTTAAATTTCATGCAAATTATAATTGCATAAAGATCAATATGCTGATTGTCCATTATGCAATGCGTTTAATCGCAAAACATTTCATTACGGGATATTTTTAAAACATTTTTAGACATCGCAGACTAAATTAATCAACATAATAATACAACGGTGTGGAAATTAATTTGCAACGTTAAACACGCACTTAACGCGAAAGTAATTTGCATGTGATCAACACAAAATTGATTCGGACCGCTATCCATCATCGAGGCCGCATTGGTTATCTCTGCTTTTATATGACATAATTTAAAATCGCCGACGAGTATTACCGGCTGATGACTGGTCATTTCTAAAGTTAACTTTTCTCCCGCCGATCGAAAATTGTCGTCATTTGCATGGCGGGCCCGGCGCGCCGACGGTCGCTGCGCATTTTCGACGCATCCGCAAAACACACATTACCTCCGGGCGAGGCTGGTAATAATGCATAATATTACCGTTTCCAATTCCACTCCGGAGACGCTGCACGATCGCAGCGGACCCAGACATGCGCCATTAAATTGCGCGTCGCGGAATTTGATACCCACTAGCGGTCGACAATTACATTTTTCCAACGAGGAAGTTATTTGTGCGCCGTTCGAGCGCTTTTTCGCCCTCACGACGACGGATTGCTCTCATTTGGAGATTAATTACACACGTCCTTGTTTCCTTTCACTGGCGATTCGTGCGTGCGCGCGGCGTCGCCGTCGTCGACGCGAATGATATTTTCGCATTTGTTCCAGTGAATTGACTCTTACATAAATTTGGCGTTTTTACGAGACGACGCCGCTAGATTTGCTAGATTTATTAGAGGACATCAAAATACACTAAAATTCAATGCCAAGTTGATGACATTTTCGTCGCCGGCGCGCGTTGTTGCATTACACGTTACACGTCGTAATGATAATCATCATTTTCCACATTTGCCACAAACGTCATTTATTACTTCCTCGCCAACATCAGATGCTTTGCATATAATGAGTAAAAATGTAATGCAGCGCGAGGATAATGTTGTGTTCAGCCGGCACAAAGAAACAATAAACTAAATATTAATGAAATTTGTTACAATGTGCAATAAATCTGGCACGCTAATTGTAATTAACGCATAATTAATGGCTAACAAGAGAAGAGCAAGATATAAGCTATTCCAATTTGCTGGCATATTTTTGCAAAGTATTTCGTGTGAATGCGTCATAGCTTTGTTGTAAACACTAATGAAAATTCAGCAAAATTTCTGGAATTTATTTTTAGCCGTGGTCGTCAGTGATTTATTAGCATTTTTCATTTCTTTTGAATATTTTTTTTATGTAATCAGCATTTATAGAGTTTTGAATTGCTGGTTCATTTATTCTAATTTTCTTCAGTCGAGTATTTTTAAGCTTAGTTGTCCAAACAACTAGAGCGTACTGAAGTAAGCGTACTAAAACAAAACCTTAATGACACATTAATAAACATGTAAGAACGCTTCGAAGATGCTGAAATGAGGTACGAGAAAGTAATCTTTGCTACATTAATGTGGAAGACTTCAAGAAATTCACAGCAGCAACACGAAATGACTAAAGTCGGGTTACATTATGCCATTTCTTCGCGTCCATCTATTTCAACTTATTTTCAAGGTCAACCATCGGCTCGGGTAATTATATACCAAAGCATGCCATTTTCAAGGTTGTTTTTATTGTTTGCTTCAAAAGTGCTGGACTTTAATGTTTATGTTTATGTCGAGCATGTCGAACTCACAATCAGCGACGCATTCAATAAAGCTTCAGCCACAATCAGAGCTACCATTCATTCACGGTGGCCAATAAAGATTGGACACAATAAAATCGGTACGTTCTATCTGACAACCTTTGATCAGCATTAAGGCGTGTTAAATAAATGACTCAATGTTAATTGTTTTGTTTTATTGTCTGGTTCATCCGTTCATCCGACTATGGGAGTTTTTAGCGCTCGCGGCGTGGAAAACAGCTGTGATAATTATAAACCATTCGAACGTAACGGCGCGTGAAGGATTTTTCTAGATTTAAAAGCGTTCATCGTCGAGTTAGAATTAGAAGCGCGTTCGACCATGCGACCATGCGCCATCTGCGACATTGTAACGCGTGCGCGCGCTCAGTAACTGCAGTTGTTAATAATCACGACAAATTATTGACCAGTGTGATTCGCCTCTCATCATACATTTCATTTCATGCAAGACCTGCGAGCGGACGCAACATCAAGTGGAGTCCTTGAATCGCGGCGATTCCGTGCGAATTCCGCGCGGGCAAAATTGCAGGTTATAATTTAGGTTATGCAAACAAGGATTTTGCACATTTGCGCCAGAGTTAATGTCTTCCGTTATTTTGTCGAGTTGCGTCCAGTCGCGTACTTTGTTGCTTGGTTTATGTCGTCCTTACCGCAGTAGCAAAAAGCTGCAACGTTATATTGAATATTAATTACGCTTCGGCTTAATTACGACCCTGTGAGTGAAGGCGCCGACACGGGAAAATGTTTGAGGCTCCATACATATTCATTTCCATCATGGTGGCATACAGTGCGTCCTTGCCATCTATAAATATTTCTCAGACTTTAACCCATGCAAAATCTGGTAAAGAAAGATGCAATTTTTCCATAAACATATTTTTAATGTTCTCTGACTTTGCTCAGTCACGAATGCACGAAATATCGTTACTGTTTGCTGCAATTGCTACAGTCGGAGAAAAAACAGGATGTGCACAACGCAAGCAGCATGTTGGTTCATGCATGTCGACGTTCGATGAAATTGGCTTTACATATTGTCGATAAATCGTGATTATTGAACGTGCGCGATACAGAAACATCTGCGCTGCAAATCGGCTTACATTAGAGCAGATCGTATCTACAGGGAGATTTAATAATATGCAGATTGATCTAATACAATCCAAACAGATACTTCTGGAAGAGTACGCTAAATGATAAACAAACATTAATATTAATAATAATGAATATGAACCACTACATTTAGTTTCTTAAACCTGTCAGGAGAAAAGAAAGTCTCGTCTATAGATAAAACTTAGTTCAATTACAACAAATATTTTGGGTATCATATTTGAAAAATATTTTGAGGAACCCACACAGAAATTTGAATTGGTATGTTTCAATGCTGTGTTTTGATGAACCTTGGGAAGGTCCTGGCTTATTTGGATGGCCGGATAAGTTAAAAAGACATCCTAACAAAAAGCGTTGTGCATATAATTGGTTAAATTTTGCAAATCATAGGAGGCGACTGCAATATTGCTCCAATATTC
Source organism: Ecitophya simulans (assembly GCA_027574965.2). Taxonomy (NCBI): domain Eukaryota; kingdom Metazoa; phylum Arthropoda; class Insecta; order Coleoptera; family Staphylinidae; genus Ecitophya; species Ecitophya simulans. The sequence continues at coordinate 14,513 of JAODGE020000471.1, forward strand.
ATATTGCAGTTAATCACCAGTAACTCCCTGAGGTCAAAATTGGTTTAATATTAAAATTCATTTTAATAGCAAGTAAACAAAGTGTTTTCAATAAAAGACATTCATAGTTAATTTTTAAAATGATCAATTTTAAAAACTTGGTATGCGCAGCTCTTATCATATCATGTCCTTATCACAAGTTACAGAAAATTTCATGTTATAGTTTACCATTGACAGAAAAACTAAGCATGCTTTTTGTGCGGTTTCGCGACTCCTGGTTTACGAGGTCGGTGTCACTGAGTTCTTAGGAATTTCTTCGTTAGAAAATTTACTGTAAAATGACACGTTTTCTTTGGAAGTCAATAGATAAAATAATATTGGTTGAGGCAGCTATCATCAGTTTTGAACTCACGACTTCCAGTTACATGACCAGTGTTCTACGACTATTGTACTCTCAATTGCTAAGTCGTTTCGTCGACGTTTCGATTTTCCAGTCATTTTCATCGTAATTGGCCCAACCTATACGTATTGAAAAAAAAACTGAACGGGCGTATTTTTTTTTGTTTAAATTACGTAGACGTTTTCATGGCAGGATGTAGCTGCTTAAATTAATCAGTTACATTTATTATTTGGTTAAACGTCTCCTACCTCAATTTAAAAGAAATACAAAATAGCACCTTTCTGAAAGTATTTAAGTAGAGAAGGGTTAATTTAAGTAGTCATTAAAAACGTGCCTTTTGTGAGGTTTGAACTCACAACCCCTTGATTACAACATCCACCCTCTACCACTGACAAGAAGCTAAAGATGATGTGCGACTGACATATGTTCCCAGCAAACTGTTACATGGCAAGTCTTTAAAGGTCTTTGAATATAAAAGATGTGCTCAAAGAACTGAGGTGTGCCTCCTGTGAGGCTTGAACTCACGACCCCTGGTTTACAAGACCAGTGCTCTACCACTGAGCTAAAGAGGCGGCTCAACAAGTGCTTTTTCTAGGCTCAATTTTTTTTAACTAATTGTACTCTTAATTTAAAATAAAACTTTTAAATGTCATCATTTAGAGTCAATAAATGAAAAGTTGTTGGTTAAGAAAGTTATCAAGAACGCCTGCCTTCAGTGCGACTTAACGCTTACAACCCTGGTTCACAAGGCCAGCGGTCTACCACTGATTGTGGACTAAAGAGGCTTCTTCGTCGTCCGGGAAAAATTATAACCTTGTAAACTTTTTGAAAGCCTATAAAATGAAGGTGTCAATTGAGAAAGTTATCCAAATACATGCGTCTTGTGAGGTTTAAACTCAAGACTCTTGGTTTACAAGACCAGTGCTCTTTAATTCAGCTAGAGAAGCTTGTTAATAGAAAACTCTTCCAAATTGAATAA
>JAODGE020000477.1:0-12279 GCA_027574965.2 Ecitophya simulans
GTATGTGCTTGCAGGCAAGGTGGAGCCCAGTGCCCACACATCTTCATTCAACATGGGCTACCTCGTGTCCCCGTACGGCTACGCCAACGGAACGGGCCCCATCCCCGTGTCAATGGTGAGTACGAGTTTGCCGACGCGTCGTCTACGCTGACCTCTTTCGTTCGGAGTCGGCGCGGACGCGGAATTTAAATGGCCCTTCATCTAGCGCTCTTTTAGCGTTTCGTCGCATCGACGCGCCGGGCAAAAACGCGATTTCGCGCGCGCGTGAGAGTCGAATATGGAATGCGACGTCTGCACATTGCGCGCGCCTTTTCTCTCCGACGCATGGCGGCGAAACGATTGCGTTTTTTTTTCTCTTCTTCTTTTTCATTTTCCACCGCGCTCGACGTCGTATGCGCTGGCGCTGCGGGCCGGCGAAGCTCATAATCATTATCTGCGCGAGTTGTGCGGAGTCATGCGTCTTGGCTCGCGTTCCCGAGGCGCGAGATTCGCGGCGGCTTATTAGCAGCGCCGCTCGGCGAACATCGTCGTCGACGACGACGGCGCTGCCGCCGCCGCCCGGCCGGCCGCGTCGCGGCACGGAAAAGCGGGGCTCGGCGCTCGGCTCGTTGGAACGCGTGCCGGGCACCACTTACCGTCCTGCTCGAGCAGACCTTAGTTAGCTTTGTGCACGTACGGCACAACATTACCGCACGTACGTGTGCGCACGGAACGCGACGACACCGATGAAACAGATTCTCGGCGCTCCTTCGGACGTGTGCGCGTGTGTGTGTTTGTGTGGCTGCGCCGCCGACCTCCTCGTGCGTTGGGAAAGTCCCTGCAGGACGTAGCTCTTGTGCGTCGGCAGCTCGGCCGGCAATCTCAGCGCAAATGCGGGAACGCCGTGTGCGCGCCGCACTTCTCGCGCACACGAGGTGTTTTATCGCATGCATCTGCGCCGCCGCGCGCATTGATATCTATTATTTGCTAATCACGATACACCGCGGCTTCGCAATCGCCTCGCGTGATTGATGGTCCTTCCGCGACGGAGAGCCCCTCGTTCCGTCGGGCGGCGCGTCGGGGAATTATAAATAATAACTCGAGATTGCTCGACTCTGTTGGGCGCACGATTCGCGCGAAATGTACGAGCATGCTAATAACGTCGCATTGTTTCTGCGATTGGCGCGTCTGCGCGCATGCGTCTTGAACGCGTCCGATTTTCATCGCGCGTCTCGCTAGATCAACGCGGTGGTTCCTCCTCTAGCGCGCGCGCGCTCGCACAATCCCCCATGACATGCTTCATTGAACCATAATAAGCATTCAATTCATTAATGACAATAGTTAAACTGTGTCACGGTTGATCCTGCAGTGCGCCCAAAGAGTCACGCCAACCATCGACGCCCGCTCTAACTCCGGCTAACAATAAGCACAACGGGGAACTTGTTTTCGCCGGATCACATTAACTTATCGCACATGGCCAGACGCAAGCGGGCTGCGCGCGGACTCGCTCGGTTCTTGGTTCTCGCGTTGCGGAGAAAAAAGGAATGCGATGGGATTGAAGGAGACAATTACGCTAAATGTCGAAGATGGAGGGTTTTTTTTGGTTCGGCGGTGAATAAGCTTTCGTCGCGCAAAAAGTCGGCGGGCGAAATTTTTTTTTCGTTCATTCGGACGTAATTATAATCGAATGAATCTTCGAGAATGAGAATGCCATTCCGTGCTGCCTTCCATCACACTGCGAAGATGTGTCCGCTCGGGTTATTGCTTTTGGACGGCGATGCCACGACGTGTAAAACGTACCTTCCTTTGCACTCTCCGCCCGCTTTTGGTACTTTCGTTCTCCGCCTCGTCATGTATCGAATCGAACCCGCAAAAGCGTACGGATGCGCACGTGAGGGCGAAAAGCTCCGCGCGTAGGGTTGGACGGCGTTGGTCCGTCGAGAGCGCATCTTTTTTCTTCGCGAATCGCGACGCCTTCGCACGCGGCACGACGGTCGGGACTGGCGAGATGGAGAACGAGAACGCGCGCGGGCGCAAGCGAATCGCATTCCAAAGGTCAACGTCCAAGAAATTGACTTGCCCAAATCAGGTGCTGAATCCGTTTCGGGATGGATGGAACGAACGAGCGCGCGCGCGCCGTGGATTTAAATGCGCCACAATGAGGACTCTGAACCTGCGCGCGCGCGCGCGCGAAAGGCCGGCGAGTTTGCGCCGCAGGGACGAATTGCAAATGGCACCTTATACATCATTCCGGAGGATGCAAATTTTCGACGTGTTCTTCTCTCCCTCACCGGCGTCGGAACGTCCCGACAACGATTCGATAATCGACGCGACCGTCGTCTAGGCGTGACAGCGTTCGGCGTGAATTATTAAATTCGACCGCGTGCTAATTGGTGACGCTCGTCCAATTGATCTACGCGAGATTTTCAACCGAATCCTCGCGTCTTGCGAGCGCGCTTAACAAGCCGACGGAAGTGACAACGCGTCCGAGAGAGAGAGAGAGAGAGACGGCGCCGGTCGACGTGTGCAACCATCACGAATTGTGCGTCGTGATGTATGCAGGCGGTCCATACGGAATATACGCATCGCGGCGGTGCATGCGCGCGCGCGTCACGAACGACGTCTGGTTACGGGTTACGCGCCGCGCCGAGTCCGGCGGGGCCCGGATGGCGGTGTGGTGCGCTGCGGCGCACTAATAAACAACGCGCCGTTTTAAACGCAGGCGACGCGGCGAGCCGCCCGCAAAACGCGCGGGGCCCCCGAGTCGTGGAGCGAGCAGCCACCGCGCCGCAGCTTAAAACAAAGAGCGGCGCGCGCGTCGCGTACGAAGAAACTGGTTGTGTAAATTAATTTCGGGGCGACGAGAAAGCCTTATTCGACACGAACGGGCGTCCGGCGAACGCGCGCGCCGCACACACGACGGCCGTTGCTGGATGTGCATGTGTGCGTCGCGCGCGGAGATGTTTAATATGTACTCGTCGGCAGCGGCGAAGAGTTTCGAATCTCGATGCCTCGACGCGCGCGCGCGCTAGCTCTCGCTCGTGTGTGCCCGCGCACAAACACATGGCACCCGCAAAACCCATATTTATACCTGTGAAAATTATAATCATTTAGGCGTTCCCCCGGCGCGACGCCGTCTCGCTCGCTCACTCTTCGCGACGACGTGCGCGCCGCTCAAAATCAATAACAATTTCCTCGTTTAACTTGCGCCGCGCGCGAGACAAGGGCACGCACGCACGCAGTTTCGCAGCAATGCGCAACGTCGCCTATCGGCGAGTGTGATGCGGTGGCGGCCGCGTTCGCGTCTCGTTAGGAGCGAAAAAACGCCGCCGGTGTTGGGATACGCTTGTTTGATCCGCGCGCGCGCGTCCAACTGGCCGCGTCCGGGTGAATTATTAACGAAAACATAAGAATTATGCGCGGCGACGACGTCGTTAATTCGTATAAATATAGCCGCGTGTCGGTCTGTCAACGGGGAACGCGTGCGGCGTCGTGCGTGTTGCTCGCCGCCGGGGTGATTATTCTTCTTTGGCGCTCTTCTAACCGGCGCAGGAAGAGAGAGGAGTCCAATAAATCACGGGGACAAATGATGCCTTCGCGTACGCGTTATTATTCGCGATTATTTTCTGCGCCGCGCGTTTCCGAGCCTAATTTTCTGCAAGCGCAGAGACGGAGAAGGAGGAAATTGAACATCGAACGAACGAGGGGGGCGCAATTAAACCGAAGAAGCGTGAAGTTGTAATCACGTCGCGCGGCGCGCGGGGTCGAATCACGTAATTCCGCGACGCAACGCGCGCGCGAAAAATTGCATTCGTACGCGCGCGTTGTTGATACCTCTCATTTCGCGAGCGCGGTAACAATCACGATTCGTACGCGCCGACCGTCGTTACACATATAGCGCGAGAGGCACGCAGTAAGTTCACGGCCGAAACGGACTTTCGATCTTCCACTTGGCGGCCGCATCGACGCGATTGCAAACACGCATTCGCGCATTTATTAGCCGCCGCTCTCGCCTCCCGGTCCATGCGCGTCGAGATTATAACGCGCGCCTCGCAGTCCTGGACCGGCGTGCAGAGATGCTCAATCACACTGCCAATAGAACGGAACGTCACGACGCACGATGCGCGGCCGCATAACGAGAGCGCGCGCGCGCGGCGCTACCCACTTCGCGTTCGCACAGCGTCGTCTTCCTTTTCGTTGACGATGATGGATGCGCGCGCGTCGCCGCAGCAGCAGTGGTGCGATCCCCGCGTTCGAGTTCGCCGCAACGCCGCACGGGACGAGGACGGGCGGTTTTGTTGTTTGGGTTATAAAACGCGTCGCGGCCGGCTCACCGCCCGTACGGGAATCTCGAAAAGGGACTGGTTTCTAAGATTAATTTGGTTCAATGACACCCGCGCACCGACCACGCCGGCAGAAGCGACCGCCGCGCGAAACGCGCACAAACGCGCGCGGCGCGCCCGTCAAAGTCAAAGGAGCAACCTTAACGAACAACAATATATGCAAAGTAAGCCACGCGCACATTGTGCGCCGGCATTTATATTTAAACGTAATGCAGGAAACGAGAGTTTAATGCGCGCGCGCGCGCCGCGAATTATACTGGCCGTTGTGGGTGAAGACGTTTGGAATGCCGTTGATTCGCTTGTCGCGCTGGGATTGGCGATTTACTAATTTGGCGTTCGTGCGTTCGGCAAAAGAGGGGCATGGCTCGTCTGACGTGTACTAATTGCAAGTTGGTAGGTGGCGAACGTAACACGATGCTCGCGTGTTGCGCACGTGTCGAAAATTTGTACGAGCGAGAGGTGTTTGGGAAACATCCGGTCGAATATCGAGATGCCATTAATAGCACATCCAGTCGAGCAGGCAAGCTGGCGGAGAGCGCGGTCGCATTCGGGTTGACTGTTTACAAATTATTTATATTTATTTGTCGGTAACGAGGGATTCTCGGAAATTTATGCGTGCGCCTGCGCGGGCACCATAACTCGGGGGGGCCCAATTTGGAATTTTACGATTGCCGTCAGTCAGTCTGGTGCTCCCTTCGGATGTGAGCAAACGACCCAGCGACAGCGAAAACATCTTTATTTGGGAGAACCTCGCGCGATTCCAACGCAGACGAATGATTTCCAACGACGACGTTAGGATCTTCGGCATTGTGTTAGATAGACGCGCGAGCCGGCGAATCCTTCCGTCCGGTTATTTTTAAAGCGCCGCTTTTGTCGCAAAGCCAATGAGCCCATGCATGCGGGCCGTTTGTCTCTCGGATTTATACGCACGCTCGGCGGATAAACGACCATTAAACGTTTCGACGAAAACTGGAAAGCATCGCGGACGGGATGGCCGGGACCAACGACGCGCCGTGTTGTGACATCGGGCGCCTCGGCGTCGCCGTGCGTCGACGAAACGCGTACGTAAACTTCCCGTCCGCGGGCGCATCCTGCGCGCGAGAGCGCGCGCATCGCAACCGTGACTTTCCAATTATACAATAATCTGTCTTGCACGAGAAATTAAACAGCAATTAGGAATGAAAGACGCCGCGAGGGCGTCGACGCAAATAGATATTCACTCGCGGCCCATGAACGGTTTGCGCTCGGCGTCCGCGCGCTCGACCGGCTAAAATTATACGGTCTCAAAGAAAACAAAACGGAAATATCTTCTTTTCGGTCGGAAATCGCCAGATATCGTGGACACGCTCCGAGGAGGAGGATTCGGGCGGGTCGCGCGATGTTTCATTCGACAGGCGCGCACGTAATAAATTTTAATTCGAGATTATTTTCGTGCTTATTTTGGTTCGGCGAGATTTGGACATTCGTTGCGAGATTACTTATCTCCGGAGGTAGGTGGAGAGATGTTGGAAAGATCGCCTTGGGTGTGCTCTCGAAGGTAGAAGTTGTTGTGACATCCTTCGTCATCGGTCGGTCGGTCGTCTTTTTTTCTTCTTTACGTAATTGCCGAATGTCGGAAACGCGCTTTTTAGATTTTCAAGATTGCGTGCGACGGTGATCCATTGCTCCAGTGCCCATTAGCGCAGCGAGCGCGGTTGTAAAAGTAGGTAAACGATGGTCTGGCCCGGTCGTCTGGGCTGGCTGGTCGCCGTTAAAAACAAACTCATTGAGTCGTCGTCTAGTCGACTCCGGCGCATTTATATAGTCCGACGCGCGAAATTATCGTGCCCCGTAAAGTAGATAAATATAATAATAGTAAAACGCGACGTCGACGACGACGACGACGAGCGGAACAAGGCACGCGGCGAGTTCGGGCAGGTAGTCGATTTTTTTTTCTTTCTTCGGGTATTTGGTTTTGGGCGTCCTCTTCGTACGCGCTCGTTGTTTGATCTCCGGGGGCGTGCTGGGCACTCGGGCGCTTCGGCGGACTGGATTTCTTCTCGCTCCGACCGAGGTCGGGACACGCACGAAGGTGGAGATCGCTCGTCGACGCAATCAACTTTCAAATTGTAAATTGCTTCGGAGCGCGCCGCATTTTAACGCGCTCGAAAATTTTCGGCGGCGGCGCCCATCTCTCTCTCTCTCTCTCGATGATTGAAGACGGGGACCGCGCGCGCGCGCGAGCAATTTCGCCGCTCGTGGAAACGACCGTCGACGTTTTCTAGTTATGCTAATTGCGCGCGGATTATGCCCGAGATAAACGTCGATGATAAATTACGAGAATGGTCGGACGTTGTTGGTTTGGCGCTCGCTTATTTGCTTATCGTCACGCTCGGAGCGCTTTCGGTAGAAAGAAGGCTAATTAAAATTCGAATAAGGCGACGGCGCGCGCCGTTCGAATTTAACGAATTTAACGAATTTAACGAATTTACGAAGTTAACGAATTTAACTTTTAACCGATGACGACGACGTCTGCGTCACCTTAAATTAATTAACGGCAAACGAGCCGAGCGTTTCGCCTGCCTCTCTTCGTTCGCGCGCGCCCGCTCGCTCTTTCGCGGCCGTGGAGGAACACATCCGAGGAATTCAATTAAGGAAAAAACACGACGTAAACATCGCCCGCGACACCTGCTCGTCGCCTCGCGCGCGCGCACTACGTGCATTTAATTACGGTCCGACCTGTTGTTATCAAATTAAGCGAACTTTTGCGCGCGCTCTCTCGCGGGCTAATTCATATCTTAATGATCGTTATTTATGAGGTTATTGAATCGCGCCGACGCCGGGGATGTTGTTGCACGTGGCCACGCAGCCTTGCGTTAATATCAATTCTCATTTCTTCACGAACGTTTTTGAGCTTTGCTGGTAACTAGACGCATCCATTATTGAGCACACGAATTTCGTTCGAATTTGCGGTCGGACGAATTTTTCATCCGATTCACTCGCTTCGTTATTTATTCTGTCGTGACGAAAATTGTCGAACATAACGTAACCGTCCGGCAATTTGCCATCTATTTGTGCGATTTATTATTCATGCGTCGTCGTTCCAAATCGTCCGCGTTTATCGTAACATATTTCTGATAATTTCGGAATGTGTACACAAACGTCCCGACTCGTGGCCGTCTTCGTGCGCAATCGATAACGCGACTCTTCGGCGTCGTAGGCGCATCGGTCGTGATGCATGCTCTCCGTGCGCTCGGCGTGCAATTTACACGTTGTCCGCGGCCGTAATGCGAGAGGCGGCGAGAGTCGGTAGCGTTTTGCAAATATGGAAGCATAAGCGCGCGAGAGACGAACTGCGCATGCGCGGCGCGCGCGCGTGAATGGGGAGCTAGACAAACAACAAGTTTTTTGTGTGAAAACCTTCGGTTTCACTCGTCTTCGTCGCTGCGGTCGCCGACGAGTTTGCCGTGTCTTCTTGGCGTAGCCTTCGTTGTTCTTCGGCGTGTCGTGCTTGTTTTTTGTGTCGGTTTTCAACTTTTTATTTGCACGGAGGTTTCCAGTTTTTTTCCTGTCCTCTCCGCGACATTCTTCGAACTTTGACGGCACCGACTATGAATGAACGCCGATATTTTGCGTTGGGAAAGTCTTCGATTAGCGCCATCCCGTTGGTAATTTATGTCGGTTCTTGGCGCGCTAATGGATATGATGCCGTTTTTAGTTCTCTTTTGTAAATTAATTTTATGGCGGTTGGCGCTTGTGTCGTTTTTTTTTTGCATTCGCTCGTCGTGATCGGACGCGCGCGTCCTTCCCGCGCGCTTTTCGCCGCGTTGCTCCGGGGCGTCGCCGTCGCGTCGGCCGCCACGCGGCACCGGAGCGCTTTTGCGCGCGCTGCTTTTTAAAGTGTGGAAAATCTGCATCTCGCGCCGATGTCTGATTCGCGCGCGCGTCGTAAACACGCGTTTTATTGCGAACCCCAGCCTTGTGCGTTTTATCGACGCGCGTTTTCGAGAACTGCCAGCGCCGTTTGACGTGCGCGCGCGCCCGTTCGTTTTCGGCTTGCGGAATGCGCCGCGCGGCGGCGACTGCGAAATTATATAATTCGCCGCCGAGCGAAATTTAAACGCGCCGCGGCCCCGAACGTCGGCGCTAATTTTTCCCGCCGCGCGGCGCGCATGCAAATTGATGGGTTAAGGAGGCGGCGACACCTCGGTATTTATTTACGCGCGCCGAGGTCGGCTCGCGCGTCGGATAACGGGCCGGCCGAATATTAATTTATGTCCCGCAACGGGCGCACCGCGCGAACGTGTAAAAACGGCCATAATCGTGGGCAGCTAACCACCGCCGGATAAATAATCGGCGATGCCGACGCGACGCGTCCCGCCTGCCGATCGTGCGTCTGGGTGAGTCCTGCGCGCGCATTGCGGCCGGAGCAAAGTGGTGTGCTTAAGGAGTCGCCACTCGCGCGCGCTCTGCCCTCGCCGGCGAACGGGCCCCGAGCAGGAGGCGCGCGAACTTCGCGCCGACGGACGACGACGAAGAAAACCGGTCCTCGGGAGCGGAGTTTAGACGCTCGCCGACCGGACCGTCGTCCACTTGCATACGTTCGCGCGTCTTTAATGCACTCGGTGCGCGCCCGACCGAACCAACACCACCAAGATGGCGCTGTCGGTGTTGAGCCGTTAGGTCCTTTCACTTGGATTCGTTGGTGCGCGCGTCGGTTTTCTCATTTCGTCGCTCTCGACTCTCGACACTTAACTTTGACTTTTGCTTCGGCGCGTTCGAATCCCTCGCACGGGTTGATGCTCTTTAAAAATGCGTTTTCACCACGACGCGACGGGCATGGGATGTCGACGGAGATAACTAACGTTTAAAAGGCGAGCAGTAACAACCTCAAGACAGTACCATTGAGCATCGCTTATAATTTCGTACCTTAAGGGCGTTGCGCGTCGAGGCGCACGTTTACTCTAGGTCAAAATCGAACGGGTTAGAGATAATCGTATCTCGCTTTTGGTGTGGTTTATGCCCACCGAACGTGCCTCGAAAACGAACGCGGCTCCGTCGATATTTAGGACCGGCGCCGTTTACGATTATGCGGAGAACAAAAGCATAACTAAAACCGTCGTGTCGCATATAATCGAAAATCAAGGCGTATAATGAGCTCATGCGCGGCTGAATGTGATTGAGAAACTAAACGCGCACGAAAACCAACACGCCGAAAAATACTGCCGCGGCAATAATGAGGGGCTCGTTAAATGGCGGGGTTGGGAGAGGGCAGGCCGCGGATCCGGTGGTATCCGAGAGGAAAAGGGAAACGCAAAAAGTCTCAAAACAAACAGACGAGAAACCGAGTGCCGCGCCGACGCCGAAAATGTTTTCTACCTGCCCGTGCTTGACAGTTTCCAAGACCACAGACCGGCAAAAGAACGCGGAGGAAGTGAAGGACAGCCATTCAAGAAGTGGCTGGCTCCAGAATTCAGAACTCCGAGAATCGGCGACGCACGTTCGTTAAATACCTGAACACATCTAACCGGCATCCAATTATCCTCGTCGCATTAGTGAAATTCTTCACGCCAAATGTTTATTTTTTCGCCCATCGTGCATTACACGACGACGCGTCGTCGAAATGTCACATTGTTTGGATTCGGTTTGTGTGATTGTTAGACGAGCGTTAACGAATTAGTGACGCCTAAGCGATTGAATGTTAATGTATATTTAACACTTTTCGTCGCAACCCATAACTAGTCGCCATCATGCCGGTAATTACCGAGCGCATAAAGTCAAATCAAATTATCGAACGCGTGGAAAATTCATCACCGGAACGCCGGCGTGGTGGAGAGGAGGCCAGACCGTCGGCGCGGTTTCGTCATTTAGATGTTAGATTATACACTTCAACTGGTTTAATAACATAGATAAAACCTGGCGCACAACCTGAAATTGGTGCGCGCGCGCGCGGCCAACACGATTCGTAATTGTTTGTCTGCGCGTCGCGCGAATGTTTGTTGTGCAAAAGCGCGCGTCGGAAATTGAAGTCAATAAAGTAATAAATTCGCTGATAATGGCGCGCGCAATAATTAGGCGCGTCGTAACGACCCGACGCGCGGCACGGCGAGCAGTAAAAAAATAAAGCGCTAACGAAGCAGCGCAATTAATAAAGATTATGGCGGGCATTATCGTAACGGGCGCATTGCCGATGCATTAGGTTCGATTTGGCGCGCGCTCGTCGTTCGGCGTGTTTTCGTCGTTATTCGGCATTAATGCGATTATTTTTGCGCATCTTGACGATGCACGCCTTTGTCTCCTTGCGCTCGCCGTTCGATGCCGCCGCCAGCGCGCGCAACTGGGTTCGGGGCATGCTTAATTATCGCGCGCGCGCTGCGAAATTACGCGCAATGTGTGTGTGCGTGTGTGTGTGTTCGAATTATTAAAGTCCGTGGTTCGCTCGCTCGCAATGCAACGCGCGGCGCGTTTAATTTGCAACGCACAGAGTGGTGTTATTACGAGAATTAGCGAGGCGAGGCGAAGAAAGAACGCACCGCAGGGACGGCGGATTTGTTTAATTCGGTCGGTAATTTTCTGCGACTTTCCTGCCGCCAGACGTTCGCAACGACTCGTCGATCAGCGGCGCTCGGCGGTCAGCGAGCTGCGGCAGGTTCTTCTCTCTCCCGTCTCTCGTCCGCACGAGCGCGCGAGTGCGCGCGCCGACGCTGGTTAAACTTATGGCGCTGATTAGGTTAATTAATTGAAGTGCCCCGACGTCGGCCGGCGCGCTAATGGGCGATGTGCGTGCTCGCGCTGCCACCGCGCGCGCGCGCGCGCGCTTTTCCGCTGCGAGATCTTTAAAAAGCGTTTATTGAAAAGACTTATCGCCATCGGCCGTCCTACTCCGACTCTTGCTCGCTAACTCGCTACCGCCTAGGCGTCAATTAATGACGGTTTGTCGCGTCGTTCGCGTCGCCGACAGCGTGGCGCGTTCGGAGGCGCCGCGAGAATTCGCGAAACGCGCGCGCGCCCTTAATATTTAATGCGCTGCCTAAATATTTCGCGCGGCGGCAGCAACCGCCGAGCTGCGCTTTTATTCCAACACGCTCTTTCCATCAACGCCGGCGTCGCCTTTGTTTCTCCGCCGCCGTCGCCGGCGCGCGCTTTGTTTTTTCGAACGAGCGCCGGCGAAGCGAGTCCGGGCGAATTCAATGCGAACTCATTTCCTCGACTGATTGTGTGTTGCATATTGTATGCGACCTCCACTTTATTGTAAGTGTACGATGATGGCGGAGCGCAGGAGCCGGAATGGAAGAGCGAGCTTTGGTGGTCGGATGCGGATGGCGGTGGATGGTTTCCGAAACGCCGAAATGCACGTGCGCAATGTTCGAGCGAGCCACTTTTCTTCATTCAAATTGCAGCTTTCCTTCACTCCACCGTGCGCTTTATCCGAAAATTATACAATTTGTCTACTGTTTTCTTTTTTTTGCGCATCTTCGTTAATCCCAATTTCTACCTAGTTTGGCGAGGGTTGGGGAGTCGTTAAGGTGCTTGTTTCTTATGGTTTTTGGGTCATTAAAAACTGTAAAATGATAGAATGGCCCGGGGAAGATCTTGTCGAGGTGAAACGAACGACGAGTGCGGCGTCCTTGCGTGTGGAGCGCTGGTTCATTTTTGCTTTCATTCGATTACTCCACGTTTCTTTCACGTGGCTTTTCGTTTTCTTTCTTTTTTTTGCGTGATGTGGTGTGCTCGGATGATTTCAGTAAGTGAGTAATCGACGGGCGACTACGACTTCGCGGTCGGCTCATTGTCGAGATCGGCGGCAGGTAGTGGAAAATTGTAAAGCACGATGACTTCGACGAGATCTCGCCCAAAACGCCGTCGTCGCCGACCGCAACGTTCAATCGGCCGGGCCGGGAAAATTAATCGCAATCGTGGCGCAAAAGGGCGTAAAGGCGATGGCGAGGAGGTCCAACAAACAATGTGCAATTGTTCT
>JAODGE020000481.1:0-31077 GCA_027574965.2 Ecitophya simulans
CGCAGCACCACCCGCGCCATCTGGGGCCGCGTCACCCGCCCGCACGGTGACTCCGGCGTGCTCCGCGCCAAGTTCAACGGCGCCTCCATCCCCGCGTCCGCCATTGGCCGCCGTGTGCACGTGTACCTGTACCCCAGCCGCATCTAGATGCTCTATCATTCCTTATAGAGCATCTGATCATTTTTTGTTTCACCATTACTAAAAAAAGCCTACAGGATATATTAAAAGCCTGATTCGTCATCTTTTCTTTTCGCCGAGTTGAGCAAATACACACATGTATGCTGGGACTACTACACGCCAGTCGTCATGAGCCTATTGTCACCTGCCAGATTAAGGGAGCACTGCACACTGGGATCGATTTTCTTCTTCTCGTTCTCCTTTTTTTCCTTTCGTCTGCGTGAGGCTGCGTTTGCAGTTCCACATATATTTATGCGTGCGCGTGCTCGTGATATTAGGTACTCGGCAAAGAAGGCCCCTAACTATCAAATCATAATAAGAAAAACTATACCGCGGCGTGGATATGTGCAGGGATTGCTGCAAAGATCATTGACACAGAATGTTGGTTGGGGTAGCGACGATGGACTGCGACAATTTTACAGACTCCTTTGGATGTGTATTCACGGAATGCTACGGGTATCAATCCCCACTCCCCCTAGTGCGTCTGTGCAGCTGCAACTCCGGAGGTGAGGAAGACACAAGTCTTAGTGATATTCTCGGTATTGCAGTGATGCCCGCCGGAGCACATCTGGAGTCCAACCGACTTCTACGATTCAGTCTCGCCAGGGGTGGGCCGTGCACATCACTGCTGCAGGTTCTCTCCCCACGTCACCAGCCCATAACACTGCATGAAGAGGGTCCAACATTTTACAAATCTGTTCTCTGTGATCGTGAGGTGTCAGCAATAGTGGCACGCGGCACCGCGCAAACTTGGTCAGGACTCCTCTTCTCGCAATCTACTGCCACTGGGTGTGTGAGTCGGGTGGTGCTGGAGGGGGTGTCGTCAATAAACCTGAAAGCCGGCAGTGTGTGGTGTCTTTCTGATGGAATCGGTGTAGGGGTCGCGACAAGTGTATGCAGGTATGACGTCGAAGCTGTATTCCACTGCGGACTGACGGCCAGGTACGCAATAGATCTAGAAGCTTCTCAAGAAGCAAGTAACATCGCTGGGCTGTCCAGTGGTGGTGCGGCTGTGTTTAGCTCAAGTGGGATCCTCCTCGTGGATGATCGGCAGAGTGGGGGAAACTACGTAACTAGTTTTTCCTCCAAGGGGCCTGTGTGTGGAGGGGTCGCAAAAAATGACCTTTTGGTGTGCTTCTGTGCAGCATCGAAGGAACTGCTTATTTATGATCCACGTGGTGCCCCTAGCCCCCTCCTGAGCTACAGCTTTCCCCATACCGTGTCGGTGCGTGCTTCCCCTAATCACCCCCTAGTTCTCCTGCAGCGGAGCGACGAAGTTGCTCTGCTGGATACATCCACCTTATCAATCCTCGGTGCAATTCATCCCGCAGATGGAACTGTGTTAGACGCAACTCTTTGGAGCTCACAAACAAAAGCTGCTCACCTTTGCATATCGACAAGTGTGGGCATGCTGTACGACTGGCAAATTGGATACAGTTGAGTAGGGCAGTGACTGGAGGAGCCACAGGAGCCAATTACTTGCAGATTGCACTTCCAGCTGGACGAACAGCCAGTCCACTAGCTTGGCAAATTATAGATTGTGGCACCTATGCACATTGGCGTGATTCACATGGACCGTGTAACTACGGGTTCAGAACAGTATAAACAGTTAGTTGCACCAATAATGAAAACCCACGTTTCTGCAGATAATTGGCACATTCGTGGAGACATGGAATTTTCCGCTTCATATCCTTTTTCCACCTTTTAAGCCTCAAATGCAATCTTTCCCCCCCCCCCCCCCCCACCACTTCGTACTGTGCCCGCAACCAATTCACTTCCTCTCGCGCGTGGAGGAGAAAGAACGAGAATAGAATTCCACTCTGCGCATAAAGTTGCTTCTTGAGAAAACACTTACACACACAAGCCCCCGTAAAACACAAAGTTCACTCTATACGTGATGTCCAACGAATCCAGTGATATTAAAGGATGGCTGGGTATTGACCAGATAGACTGGGGTGGTGAGGCCGGAAAGTTCTACGAGTGCTGGAAGGTGAGCCCCTGCTGTGGCGCCCCTGATGCAAAGGAAGCGCTGTGCTGCTTCGCATGCTGGGCATTCTGCGGTCCGTGCTCGCTCTCGAAGATGTACGCCAGCTCACTTGACCAAGAGTGCTTCATCCTCCCACACTTTGTGATGGCCTGCTTCATTCCCTGCATCACGGCCATCTTTCTGCGCACTAACGTGCGGAAGCGCCTTGGGATCCAGGGAAACATGGGGGGTGACTGCGTGTGCACGTGGTGCTGCGGGTGCTGCTCGCAGTGCCAAGAGCTGCGCGCTGTGCCTACGGACGAGTGGAACATGCTGGAGCCTGAATGGAAGACACCAGGGTGCATGACCCCTGAGATCATCTGTGTCAAGTGAAGTAAGCGCGGAGTAGGTAAGTTGCTTCTTCATGGCATATGTCTTATGACACAAACTAGGTCGGTCTCTACCGTGCAGATATGGGTGCGACTCCTTCGGAAAGACTGTGGTAACAGCTCTGGGCGACTTGCGTGTGGATAGGCTTTCGTATACTGATTGATGCAAGGCGGTCTCCCTGTGAAAGCTATCCGCGTTACGGTTTTTTGTTTTTCCATTCTGAGGTTTGTACACAGCTTTACACGTGGGTGGCGCAGAGGTATAGTACCATAGTGTTCTTCTTTTGTTTTCTTAGTTTCACTGTAGTGCATCTCTCGGAATTTGGACCGAAGTAGTTTCTTTGTTTTTTCTCCTGTGACATGCTATTGATTTTGCTTTTTTGTTCTTTCATTTCTACTTGATGATAAAGCTAATCTGAACGCGGTCAGTCGCGCCAAATATGTGCACTAAGAAACTAGTGAAGAACATTTCCATATATGTATGTGTGTGTACGTTCCCAACCAAGGAAGGGTAGGTGAGCGCGTAGAATACACTTTTCCCGTGCGCGTGTGTGTGAGAACAATCTCTTGGAGAGCAGGTAGTCTTGTCCCATCATTAAGTTACTATTTACATTTCAAGACCAAAACTACAGAAGTCGCGCGATTCTCATTAATGCTCACGTAGTTCACTGTGGAGATTTGTAAAATGTTTTCTTGTGTGCTTCGTTCAGCACACACAAGCACACGTAAAGTTCCTATATGATCTGTGTATGAGTGCTCTATGAGCAATATATATGATCCATTCTTTAAAAAACTCATGACGATATTGTAAGCGTCGGTTATTTGATGATGAAGTAAAGTGGTTTGATGCTTTTGTTCTTTTGGTTTATTGTATGAGGTGCCCTACAGGGTGTGGGAATCCAAACAAGCCGCGTGCTTTGTGAGGTGTAACGGTGCATCTGTGATGGCGTGGCTATGCGGACAACTAAATCGCTCCTTTTCTCTTCTTTTTTTTTCATCCCACTCATCTTGCCTACTTTTTTTTCTCTTGATCACTCCAACTGTCGTCTCTTATTTCACGAAAGGGCAGCCTGCTGAATAGTATGTGGGACTTGGAGTGGCGGCAGAGAAGGATATTTCGCACATTACTGTTGCCTCTTTTTCTTTCTCTCTAGGCCCAGGCAAATGTGGAACACCTTGGTGCGCCACAACCTACTACATTTTCCCCTAGCGGGAGCTGCAGTGGAGAGGCATGAGAAGGCTCGAAAGAAGGAAGGATTCTTGTCGAGCCGACTGGCAGAACTCTCAAAGCCCGTTGCTGTCATCTTCACTAGCGACTGTGATGGTGTGATGTTGAAGGATGACACGTGGCTGCACCCCCTTCAGTCTGGGTCTGGGTCCCCGATAGTCAATATCGTGGCAGCTGTGTTTGTGGGTGTGGACGAAGCGTGCAGGAGCGTTTTTGCCACCTGTGTGGACAATGTAGCAGGGGGTTTTCTTCACGACTGTAAGTCAGTCCATTATCGTAGGCTATTTCCTGAGCTCGCCGACACTGAGGCGGCTATGCTGGGTTTGTCCATGTCGATGCAGTGCTGGTTCACCGCTACAAAGTTCTGCTCGGCTTGTGGTGCCGGCACAATCTCCAATGACCTTGGGTTAACGTGCACTTGCACTGGGTGCGCCCGTCAGCTGTATCCGCAAGTGAATCCGGCAATGATAGTAGCGGTACTGGACGGAAAAGGCAACGTTGTGCTTGGCGAACACAAGAAGTACCGCCCCGCGGCTGGCGAAAAGCCGATGCGCACTGTGCTCGCCGGATTTGTTTCGCAAGGAGAGTCTCTGGAGGAGACGGTAGCCCGCGAAGTGTGGGAGGAGTGCGGGGCGAGAGTCTCGTCTATGCGGTATGTGGGGTCGCAGCCGTGGCCCAGTCCTTTCCAGCTGATGGCCTGCGTTTATGCGCTCGCTGATAACAGTCCCACACTAATCGCGGAGGAGAACGAGCTTGTCAGCACCACGTGAACGTCGAAGGAGGAGGTGCGTCGTGCGCTCGCTGGGGAGCATCCGGACTTTGTGCTGCCTCCTGCCTATACTGCAGCGCATGTGTTGCTGAAGGAATGGTCTGGAGGGCGAGTGAATGACGATGGGCTACCTATTTCACGGGTCTGAAATGGGGGTCAGGCCGGACTGTGATCTTTCTTGACGCTTTCATCACACAAAATAATAATAATATAAAATAGTGGTATACAGCCTGCCTTCTGCTCCATCAAAGACTACTCCTCACATGGGCGAGTACGCTTGTCTTGCTGTGCCCTTTTTCTCTGTGATGCCGCTGCGATGGGGAGGGAGCCGCTTTTTTTTTCGAGGGTTGGTGTGTATGCTTGCTTCCCCATTGCTTCAATGCTGTCCATTACTTTCTGCCTCCATCTCTACCTTCTGCTCCCACAAGTGATTCCACGGGCAATTGAACATACGTGAGTGTGCAGGACTATGTCGGCCTACAACGCCCCGCGGAGGCCGGGGCCCCAAGGTCCTGCTCCACCTGGCCAGTGGCCCCAAAGGAACGAAACCTTCAGCCCTCGTCAGAGGACCGGTAGTGCCACTGGGGGTATGCCCTACCCTCCCGGGGGCGGTGCGATGCCGCGGCCGTACGCCCAGCCCCAGCCACGCAGTGTCGCGGCTCCGGCAGCTGCCAATAACGAGTACTACTACTACTACACGACGCCTGATGAATCCGGTAGCGTCGCCAACCGCTCTGCAGGCGGCTACCAGCAAAGTGCCGCTGTGGAGCCCGGCTTCCAGGTGCGGGATCAACCCACTGGCTATGACCCCGTTAATACGGAGAACGCGAGCTACTACCCACCAGTGCAGCAGCAAGACATGACTTGCTATTATGACCCAGTGTCGCAATGCTATTATTACTACGATTATGGGGATCCAGGTGAGGCAGTGTCCAACGCAGCCTCTCAAGTTCCCATGCAGCCGCAAGTAGGGACGAGTTCGGGTCGCGTTGATGCAATTGGGGGCGGTAGGTGCCCGTATGTCCCTCCACAAACCGCGAAGGAGGTGCTAAAGTGGGACGAGGGTAATAAGTGGGCTTCTGGGGTGTGTGGGGCGTGCTGCCACGAGCCCTGCTACTGCTTTGGTGCCTGCGTGTGCCCTTGGTGTATCACAGTTGCCCAGCGCAGGCAGCTGCTTTCCAGGGACTGGTCGAACTATGTGTGCTTTGCGGGCCTCTGTGGTCGATGCAGGTGCTGTGGAAGTGAGCACGGGTGCTGTCACAGCAATGGACAGTGTGAAATGTGGCTGGAGGCACTGCTGTGTCTCCCCTGTGCGATGCATGCAAATCGCTACATGGTGAAGCAGCGCTACAATCTAAAGGCGACCGGCTGTGACCGCTGCGTGCGGGATATGTCGTGCGTATGTGGGATGTGCAAGTGTATTAGTGAGTGGTCCAGCAGAGTGTGTGACATGTGGTACGTACTTGTTCTGCCGTGTATGCTGACCCAGCACGAGCACGAAGTACATATACAAAAGTACCCGCAGCTCGACCGCATACAGTAAAACAAGATGATGTGTCTTCATTGTTCTTGTTGGATGGGGCTGGGTTGGGCTGGGTTGGCTTAGGTGGTGCTCACGCTCGGACGGTCTCTAATGTGTGTGGCTTGACGTGCGTGCGTGAGCGTGCCACTGAGGCGCTTTAACAGTTTTTTTTCCCTGTATCACTCTTTTTTTCCCCCTCTGCTGTGCACACGATCGAGGGGGAAAAGACGCTTCGTCACAGTTGTTTGATTTTTTTTGTACATTTTCTTACTCCCTTCACTGCTTCTTTTTAGAACTACTATTTACTGTTCCTCTGGTCAAGAAGTCACTGTAGTGCAGGCTCGCCCATTCCTCACGAGTTGTTTGGCATTGTTTTACCATATCAGTGAGATTAATCCATCCCGCATCAAGTGAGTTGCACTGGTTCTGTATCTGCAGGCGATGGCCCGCTACTTCCCTCAGCCCTTCATTTTTTCTTTCCACCCCGTTTCCGTCGCTGCAGCTCTTTTCCTTTGTTTGCTTCCTGGTGACACTGACTACGTACGGATGGCTTGACAGGAGGGGACACAAAAGAATAATAGAGAGGATCCTCCCTGAGAATGATGGAGGTGTTGTTTTTAAGGTGCCGTCTCGGTCCCCGTTGTATCTGCATGTGTGTATGAGTGAGACTGAACGAGAAGAGGGGTGACACTCTCAATACTGATGGTTAAAGTACGAAATAGATCTAGCGCCTCTTTTTTCCACCCCTGCCCCCCCCCCTCCTTTGATACCATTGTATGCGCCTAGAGGCGTGAATCCCCAATTTTCCCTATACCCTCTTGATTGTTCCGCAGCACATGGAACTTGATGATGACTTTGATGTGGGCTTTTTTATTATTATTAATGAGAGCCTCTGAAAGTTTGTTTTGCTACGGATCCACTTGCACTATATCGTTGCTCCTTGTGTTTCTCTTTCGGCGCATTCTCCCCATGCACCTTATATACATCGAGGTAGTAAGTTGTTTGCGGTCTTAGTGAATTGATAGACACGATGCTGCGCGTATGGAATTGCTTCATCCCCTTACATTTGTTCACAGCGTCGGAGCTTGTAGCCGGTGGTTCGCAGGTGCTCCTGCTCCTTGGGTTCCTTCGCTTGGCAACAACAACCTCAGGTTCGATCACTTCACTGCTGTCGCTGGTAACATATGCAGTTGGCATGTGCTATCTCCAAAGGAGGTTGGCCTCTGGTCTACCTCTGCAATATTCGTCGCTGCATAGATGGCGCACATCCCCCAGGAACTTCCGCCACACATCGCTGTTCAAGCAGCAGGCCTTCAAGAGGACACTTCGCTCCGTAGCGGTCTCCGCCCCTCTTCACAAGCACGAGAGCGGGCAGCCAAGTGGATTCGGCGACCACTGCACCGGTGATCGCCCCGTCGTGGTGCTGACTGGAGGAGAAAGGGGTATTGGTTTCGAAGTAGCCAAGCAGTTGGCCCTTGGCGGCTTCGATCTGATTCTTTGCTGTCCGTTCCCCAACGAGGCCCAGAGAGCAGTGGGGGCAATAAGTCAAAAACAAGCCAAAGCGGGCCTTCGAACTACGATCATTTGCCTGGAGCTCAACTTATCGGAAGAAGAAAGTGTGAGAAGCTGTGCTGAGGCTGTTATTGCGCGAACCTCACGGATAGATATCTTAATCAACAATGCTGGTATCCTCTCAACTGGGACGGCCACGCGGCGCACCAATGCTCGCGGCGATGAACTTGTACTGGCGATCAACTTCCTTGGTCCTGTGCTGTTCACAGAGCTCTTACTCGATCTGATCAAGCGAAGCGCCCCATCACGTATTGTTAATGTCACCTCACTGATGATGCTCAACGCTTGCGTCCCACCCGAAAGCACACCATTATCTGTATTGAGGAGCAATTGCAGTAAGAACGCAACGGCAAACACGCGTAACTACAGCCTCTCGAAGCTGCTCACTATGTGTGCGACTCGAGAAATGGCACTGGAACTGCAGGGATCAGGCGTGTCTATTGTAGCACTTCACCCGGGTGTCGTGGTTACTGGGATCTACAGCAACTGGGGCGTGTGGGCCACGCTGATGCGATATGCATTAAGGACAGTGCTCAAGTTTCCCGGTGAGGGCGCGGAGGTAGTGCTCTACTGTGCGCTAGCGGATGATGTAAGGAGCGGAGGCTTCTACGCAGACTGCAGGTGCGTCGACGCTGTAGTTTCCCCTCTCGCCCTCGACGATGTGCATAATGCCGCGCTGATGCACTTCGTACGTGGGCATTTTGAGCTCACCGTACGGAGCTCATCGGTGACTGTCGCTGCAGACGCTCTGCAACGTCAGTGACACTTGAGCGATTATTGTCTTTTTCTCTTTTCCCCCTTTGCAGTGTGGACGGGCTATGCATACGTTACGTATGACACCCCACTCATCTACGTGCAAATTTTTGATTACATACGTGAAAATTCCTTTCCGCCCTCCACCCCTATTCTGTGTGCAAAGCCCAGTGCAACTATCGTAGTTGTGAGGAAGTATCTGTACGTGGAAGTGACTGTGTGTGCACGCTTGCTCTCGAGCTCGAGCTGCTGGCGTGTAATGTGTGCACGGTTCTTACACGAGCTGTGCGAGCGGTGGCAACCATACCAGCGGTCCCCCCTCCTCCCTGCTGTTGCTGACCCATCTCGACATCTCTCTATGCTCTCTCTCTTTCTATCTGTCCCCAAACATTTCGGCACCGATGTGCATGTCAGAGTGCCCACATTTGCTTTCAGCAAAAGGAAAAAAAATACGGGATGGCATCCGCCGTTAACGCACTAGTCAAGGACTATCTCGACGACGTGTACCCTCAGGTCTCGAAAGCTCTGAGCCGTGACACAGTATGTAACAGCGATAAACGAAGGAGACATTTTTCTGCGCAGACTCTGAGTGAAGTACTGACTGTCTTTCAGAAGCCACACCGTGTCTCCAGCGACAGGAGCAGCTCAGATGAACGTCCTCGAAAAATGCACCGAAAGGCTCCCATCCCCGACAGCTCCGATGACGATGAGCCCGTGAGGAAGCCGACTGCCAAGAGGCTGTCTCCCAAGGCTTCGCCCAAGCTCGCAGCCAAGAAGGCTCCCATCCCCGACAGCTCCGATGACGATGAGCCCGTGAGGAAGCCGACTGCCAAGAAGGCTCCCAATGATGAAGCTGAGGAGGCTCCGGTATCCAAAATTGCGCGGAGAGAGTCTGACGAGCAGCAGGGGAAAAGGCCGACCGATGCGCGTGTGCGTCGCGCAGCCCCCTTGCGCAACGAGGACGGTAGCTTCCGCCGGTTTCAACGTATTGATCCCACCAAGGTAGTGTTCGCGCATGACGCGCTTCGTGACAACAGCCCGCTTGAGGGACACATGGTGCTGCGTCAGAACCAGGAAATGATGCGAGTGCGAGGGAAGGATTTCAATAAGTTGAAGCAGAAGAACAAGGGAAAGTTCTACGCTGCAGGTGTGGACACCACTGTGCGTGCCTACAAGTTCCCCGACAGTGATGACGAGTAACGTGTATGCGTGTGTTTTAAGTAGCATGAAGTACTAATTAATAGCCCATGGACGCACTCCTGTGCACCATTGATAATATCAGTCGCTTAATAACTCGCATTTCCCTCTGCAGGTGTGATGCAAATCAGTACATATGGCTTACCTGCTAGCCCTCCCCCCCCCCCCCACAAACATGTATTCAGCACCAATTACGAGCCAGAGGAGCGCTGGTGGGAGGGCTGTCTGGGAGCATTTCTTTGCCAGTCGTGCATTGGCAGGGTCTGCGGTGGATCCAGTACTTCCATAAGAGCCTGTATGTTATGTTCCTTATTATTGCATAGTACATACATCACAACACACATATAATAATCGTAGTATCAGTAAAATAGAGGGAAGTACTGGCGGTAGCTGCGCCTCCCGCACCAGCTAAGTAGTTAATAATATTAATCCCTTTTGTCCATGAACAGCGTAGACGCCGAGCTGCGTGCCGATGTGCTGCCTACACAGCTGCCGCGAGAGATACCAACCAATGTGGTTATAGAGCCGGTGGCAGCGCTTTGGGGGCACGGCGAGCGTGTCTGGTGCGTAGCGTGGTCACCCACGGCAAACGTGCTTGCATCCGCCTCCGGGGACGCAACTGTGAAGCTATGGAGCTGTGGCTCAATGATTTCCCCCGGCACGACGGCGGGGGAAACGTGGAAGTGCATTGGCACCTTGGAAGGTGAGCACACACGCACTGTGCGTCACATCAGCTGGAGTCCAAGCGGGGAGTACATTGCCTGTGCCTCGTTTGACCGCACGGCGACTGTGTGGCGACGATGCTCACCAGATAGCTTCGAGTTTGAGCTGGAGGGAGTGTTGGATGGCCACGAGAGCGAGGTGAAGTGTGTGTCGTGGGCAACGGATAGCACCTTGGCCACGTGCTCACGTGACCACACGGTGTGGATATGGGATCGCTTAGATGAGGGCGAGTACGAGTGCGCTGGGGTGCTGACCGGCCACACACAGGACGTGAAGCACTGTGCGTGGTCGCTCCCTCTCCGGGAGGGCGACAGACCGCTCGTTGTGTCCTGTGGGTACGACAACACGATCCGCGCTTGGGCTGACGACTCTCATAGGCAGGACGACTGGCACTGCGTGCAGACCCTCGCTCAGCACGAGGGCACCGTGTGGGACTGCGCCGTGCAACCGCTGGATGTTTCTATGGAGGAGGTGCGCGAGGAGCACGTCGGTGGTAACGCTCTTCCACAGCCGTTGCTGTGCTCCTGCTCAGATGATCTCAGTGTACGTTTTTGGAAGCGCGGCGGGGGGGCCAAGGCGCCGTCGACGTGTGTGGCACAGCTGTCGGGTTTCTGTGAGCGGTCAATCTACGCTGTGAGCTGGGCACCGGCTCCTGCCTGTGTGGTTGCCTGTGCTAGTGGTGACAATTCAGTGTCACTGCTTGGGCTCTTCGAAGATGGGGATGGAGTGCACGTGCAGGTGGTGGCGCGCGTCTCTGATGCACACGACTCTGATGTGAACTCCGTTAGCTTCTCTCACTTTGGTGTGCTCAGTCGCTCCAGCGTAGCCGAAGGGAGCAGTGCCGGGGTGTTGTTGGCATCAGCTGGTGACGACAATGCAATTCGACTCTGGCGTGTGTCATCGGAGTAACCGGAGAAGTGTGAGACGTCGCTGTTGGTGTAGGGGTTGCTGCTGTGAAGCACATGTGCGTGCTGGTGCCTGCATGTGTGCCTGCTGGGTCAGGGTGCTCTCACAACATCGATGTTATATATATATATATATATGCATTGTCCTGCTGTAGAAATCTCTGTAGCGCTTATTACACGGCAGTTGGCGATCTATTTTCGATGTGAGTATCAGTGGAGCGTGGTATTTCCTTTTTTTTTCTGCGGAGTCAAGCGCCACCTGCGTACCAACCCACTCTACTGTCCCTCCTCCCTCTCCCTCTCTCTTCATCGGTAGTAGTTGCGATTTGCAGTATATTATTATCATATCTCGCATTGACTCAAACTCTCGTTGCTACCGCAGGTAAGAAGGACTGGCCGGCTCGCAATATAAAGGAAAGGTAGTAACAAGCTTCCCCCTCTTCCCTGACACATACATCTACGCACACGCATACCTCTTCTTTTCCTTTTAGCTCTTTTTCCTCGAACGTGTACGCACGATCGCCTCTGTGACATCACGCTATGCACGCTGGCGCACCTCTTGCGGACTGCACGGATGCGACGATGCAGGCGCAAAACCGGCACAACAACACCGTAGCGGCCTCTGCTGCGAAGGCGAAGGAATACATCACTCACAACCCGTACAAGGACATTATCTTGAGGCCAGAGGACTCTATGATTGATGAGGACTTGTTCGCCTCTCCGCTAACCTATGGTGGCTCCATGTCACAGCCCTGGAGTGAGTCGAGCTTTTCGTTTGCCAATACGTACGGCCCAACTCCTGCCACTACTCCATACATCTCCTCTGGAAGCGGATTTGGCGACAACACTTGTGGGCACACAGTCTGCCGCTCGCTTTTCACCGGCAACGAGATCATCGTTCCATCAACTACAACAGCACATCAGCAACGAGGCAGCACCTCTCATGTGGAAGGCACCGCACCATGCAAGGTCTCGTCGCCCACGCCAACACCGCTAAAAGGCATGGGAAAGATCTATGTGGCTGGGAGACCGATGCCCGTGCGTTGCCGCCACCGTGCGGAGGTAAAAGTGGACGTGCACGGTAGCGAGACCGACTATGCCGTAACCGACATATATGCTCTATTCCCCTCCGACCTGAGCGCTGCTGATCTTATGGGAGCGTATGTGGTTGTGGAGGGCGACCGTGGCGAGGATATGGGCCGCATCACCGCTGTTGTCAAGACCGACGTGATTACGAAGGATGGCGAAGCTGAGGCGGCAATTGTGGGAGGGCAGCTTGAGGGTAAGATGCTCCCGAAGGTGCTGCGCTCCGCCACCGCGAACGACATGACGCGCTACGAGTCCCTTGTGGCAGCTGACGAAGAGGCGCTGGAGTACTGCAGGGCGTGTCTGCAGCAGATACGGCTGACTGTACCCATCACTGTGGAGGGTGCCTTCTTCCAGTTTGACTTCAAGAAGCTCACCATCCAGTACACCAGCGATGCCTACGTTGATTTCAACGCGCTTACGCGTCTTCTTCACAATCACTACAAATGCCGTATCTGGATGCATCAGATGAACCGTGACGTGCACCCTGGTAACACAGAACGACGCGCCAATGTGGATCACCACAAGCGCCGTGAAGGGTACAAAAACCGACGCCACAACTAAACGATCAAGGGGCTCCCCTTGGAGTGGGTGGGATGTGCGAACAGTAACACACATCAATATATATGCCTTTTATATGGATTGATGAATTAAGTGGGCAATAATTGTAGACCGGTCATGGTCAAAAGTAATAAATAACGAGATATATAAGCACTACAGCAGGAGATGTGCGATGCTTTGTGCGAGCGAAGATGTGTGTGCGT
Organism: Ecitophya simulans; assembly: GCA_027574965.2. Taxonomy (NCBI): domain Eukaryota; kingdom Metazoa; phylum Arthropoda; class Insecta; order Coleoptera; family Staphylinidae; genus Ecitophya; species Ecitophya simulans. Next base: position 13,052 of record JAODGE020000481.1, read on the forward strand.
CCCGAAAACCGGCGCGTGCACATTTGGGGGCGTGATAGTGAAGTACAACACGTACCTAACTGTGATGAGGCACTCGCAGTGGAGGTAAGCATGTACCTCTCCTCCTGCATCACATTTTTCTCCACCTCATGTGGCAGCCACTGTATCTGATCGGTGTCGCTGATACTGTTGTTGCTATAGGCGTATCTTCCTCCCCCCCCCCCTCCCACATATTCTTGTGCGTTAGCTGGCGGAGGTGTAGAGGGCAGTGCGTTGTGTTCCCATGTGATGGCGCTGAAGTCAAAAATTGTATTGTCCTTTACTGCTGACAGAAAAATAATAAATCAAGAGGCTACGTTTGTTTATCGATTGATTCTCTGCATTGCTGACCACCGTGTGTCCTGGTGGCGCAGTAGGGTGTTGTACTACATAGATTCGCATTCCAACCTTCCCCTTTCTCCTATCCTCAGTATCTCCCTCCCCCTCGCTGCTGCCGCTGCTGTTCTGGAGACGAACTTGCTTCACTGCGGAGCAGCCCTTGCGTATGTGCGATTGGTCGGAGTACGAAGGAAAGGGGAGAAATGAGGATCCTTGCGGGGAGTCCCGCAAAACGCATAGACTCGTCAAGATGCTGTGCGCTGACAGCTGACATCGAGGGGGACTCCGTATATCATTAGGGTATCGACAATATCGCGGATTCGCAATGTCTATATCCCCAGTCCCTAAGTTTCGATGTCAAAGTTTGTGAGCGCTATCGGCTATTTTCTTCTCACCCCCCCCCCTTTCATAGATGCATGCTTGTTTCAATTTACTTTATTTCGCTGTTGTTGTTTTTATTATTATTATTTTCACTGCCGCAGTTTATATGCTGTCATTTCACTGCTGATCTCCGATAGCTTCAATGTCTGCGTGCCGCAGGATGTCTTTTGGAGTGGTGCAACTCTTTCCGTACGTTAAGTACACGAGCACACGAACGCAGTGTAAGTGGCAGTGCGCGTCGTTTTTGTTTTTTTTTTTACTGCTAATTTGTATATATTATGTTCCTTTCTTTCTCCTTCACCTAACCCCCATACCTCTTTCATGAACACCAGTTGAGCTTTCTTTGTCAATCTCCATATTTAGCTTGCCATCCTTATCGGTGACACTTCCCTGTCGAGATTCTCGCAGGGGAAAACACGCTCCTCTTGTGTTTATGAATTTATATACTCTTAAGGTATGAATGTGGGGTGTGAGGAGAGGTCCTTCCCGTTGTTTGTCTAAAGACTGAGTTTACTCCAAACAGCATTAATTTCGAGAGACGATTGACTATACTTCCAGTCGTTCAGTTTCTATGGGAATCGTTTTGTGTGTCTGTGTGTCAATGTGCGTATAGGCTCTTTATTTTATACTTTCGCTGTTGATTTTTTTTTTACAGTTTCTAAGTTTCAACGTTTTGTCATTGCTGTGTTTTGTGTCAAGCCCACCGTGAGCTACTGAACAAAATATATGACCGCTCCTGTACGCGTACACGTGATCACATGTTCGGTGTCCTGTCACACCACTTTGCTCCACACAAGATCACTGATAGTACGTCATTTGAAGAAAGGCTAGAGCAAGCACTGAAAGTTAAGTAGTTGATGAAGCAATAGCCAAGGAGGAAACCCAAACTGCGGCGTACATCCATCTTCAATACGAACTCCTTTAACATCAATGCAACACACCGAAGCGATGCATCGGTGTGTACAGGCTCCATGTATCCCCTTCTATGATTTCCTGATATATCATTCACCTACCTCTCTTTTTGTGTGAGTGTGTGCTATTATTATTTATGCAGGTTTACTGATCTCTGAAACGGCCGGGAGGAGGAAAAAACAGTTTGGTGTGAAAAGATAAAAAGAAGGGAAAACGATCTTACATGTGTAGATTGTTTGAGCATTGACTGCTTCTGTGTGTGCTTTGTCGGGGGAATCGATACACTACTGAGTGAGCTGTATCTCCGCTAGTAGGAAACCCTCGCTTTTTTAAAATAAAGAGTGTGTGCATGTTTGTAAGTGGTTTCCTTTCAGAAAGCGTTTTTTCTTTTCTCACTTCGTTTATTCTCGTATTACACTCGGAATCAGTATTGTGCATCACTCTACTAGCTTAAATATCTGGTGCGTCTCTCGCCAGCCTCCCACCGCACACCCTTTTCGATCCCTCTCTTGTATGCCAATATGGTTCTCATATACTTCCTTTTCATCACCTCTTCATCCTCGGTTCCGTGAGTACTCAAATCAGCGAAGGGAGGGAATAACACGCACACAGCCGCACAGATTGCTTTAACGAAAAGTACTTTAAATGGCCCGCGACACTCACATTTTGCGTTTCAAGGTGGTGTCTATCGAGTGCGGCGCCATGCCGGATGGCCAGCAGTACACAATATTCTACCGCAGAGGTGAAACGGCGCGCTCCACGCCATGTTATGTCGCTCAGTCCGGTGTCACTGACTTTAGTGCGATGCCAGAGGGTGCGGCGGTGATTCACCTCAAGAGTGGGCGGCTGGGGCAGAGGTACGCGCCAAAGTACATTCAGTTCCGCGTGGAGGAGTACACGCGTGGAGCCCCACGCCACGTCGTCGGGGAGTGTGAGGTGGATTGCGCACAGGTGATCCCAAACATGGGCACTTCGGGGTCCGGTATCGAGTCCATCAACTTTCGCCTGTATGGCAGCCCGGCGACGATGCTGGTGGCGATATTGATGTATCCTGAGCACGCCCCTGCCCTCACCTTTGATGGGCTTGTGGCGCCATCAAGATCCACAGAGTCGCCTGTGATGCCCAGGGGGGAGATCAAGGTAATGCCACGTGGCGAGGCCATGACGCTCCTCATCTCACTCGAGACGATGCTGGAGCGGCGGAAGCAGGACCAGGCGAGCGGCAACTCACCGGCTCTATCGCGGACGGAGCAGCGGCTGAAGGAATTGGAGAGCAAGCGTAAGTCCTTCGCCAGCTCCGAAGGCCTCTCCAGTGCGGTCATTACCGCTCGGTGCCAGGAGGTGGTGAAGGCACAATACACAGCGCTGGCCCGCAAGTACCGTAACAACTACATTGGTGAGACCGCGGCCTATCTGCGGCAGATGGCGATTACGTCAGGAGCACTCGTCAGCGGCGGGGACACTCACACGGACGATGAAGCCACAATGAAGGAGCAGCTCAATCATGTCACAGTCCGCATGCAGGAACTCCGCGCACAAATTCGTAAGCTGGAGGAGGAACAGATTGCTCTGGGGCGGATACAACACAAGGCCGATGTGACTGCTGAACTGTGTGCGAACCTGGACAAGGTGGCGGCGGTGGAGGCGCAGGTCAACATTCTCTCGCAGACCCAAACCGCGCTCAGCACCGCCCTACAGGGCCGCAACGCCGCCAGTAACACACCACTGAGCCGGGAGGTCAAAGCGATCAACAACCGCATCGCAGCACTGAAGGCAGAACAGGGAGCGGCACAGCCAAAGATCAAGCACATGTCATCCGTGGCCTCCGCCCACGTGCTGGCGTGGGCACGAGACAAGAACCCACCCGCGCCGGAGCCGGCAAGCCCTGTTGAGGATCTCTTCAGCAAAAAGGGAACTGCGACGTCTGCGCCACAAATGATCAACGAAGCACAGCGAAAGCAGATTGTGTCCGCGTTGCAATCCCTTCAGGTAAGTGCGCCTCAGCCCACCGCGCACTCCCAGTCGTCCTCCTCTGGCCACCGTACGCCGCGCGACCTCTACGCTGACCAGGACCTGCCATCCATGGGTGACTTTGGCGCCAGCAAGGCAAAGCCGAAGCAGGCCGCCCCCAAGGAAACCCCGAGCGCACCCGTTGCACAATATCAGGACCCACTCATACCCGGCGGTCTTAACATGGGGATGTTCTCGGACGATGGCGGCGGCCAGCGTGGTGCGAACATGGGCCGGCCGGCAGCAGAGGGTCTTCCCTCCATGGGGGACTTCATGGCCTCGACGTCGAAGCGTCAGGAACAACCGGAGACGCCCACCTTCGATTACAATGCTATTATTCAGGACACACATGCTGGCTTCAGCAGTGGCAGCGGTGGTGGTGGTGGTTTTGTGCTCGAGCTACAGGAGCAGCCGCAGTCGATGTTCGCACCTGACAGCGGCACGACACACTCAGTCGCAGCTCCAGCAGCGCCGAACAAGCATGATGACCCATATTACGACGAGATGGACGACTTCACGGTACACGCGGATATGGGTGGCGGCATTGGGCAAGCAGCTGTCATTGAGTTCACTGATGGGTTCGGTGGATTTGGCGAGGATCCCTCGCCGTCAGCGCCACCAATAGCAAGCAGCAGCCCACCAGCGCGGCCAACGTTCAACTTCGGCCCCTCTGACGATGCCACCGACAATGGCAACAACGGCGCGGCCACCTTCAGTACCGATATGGGATCTCCAATGTACGACTTTAGCAGTGGCGCTGCTGGTACCGAAAGTGGGAGCAACGCTTACTCGGGCTTTACTAACTTGCCAACGTATAACTTCGGGAGTTAATAGCCCCATAGGAGAAGTGAGAGAAATGAAAAAAACGTGAAATGTGAAACGAAGAAGAGTAATTAATTATTTAGCTATTTACTGGAGGGAGTACGCATATGCTGTGGCAGCCAAGCCCACTAGCTCGCGTGCATGTACACGAGACACGTCGTCTATGGGCTGTATTGTGTGCAGTATCTTTTCCAGATCCAGGGTGTTGTTGTTTCGGTTCTCGTCCTCTTGCTGTCGCGAAGATGGTGTGAACGGGGGAATAGAGGGGGATGGATTTGTGCATGTGGAGGAAATGAAATAAGGGCAAAGTGCTCGGCGCGCGATTGCATGGTCTCTCACATACGCGTGTGTGTGTGTATGTTGGGGGGAGGGAACTAAGCGAAGGTGATACTTCCGAAGATATGATCGTCATGTCAGTTATTGGTGCTCCGCTCTTACAGGTATATGTGAGTGCTCTGCGTGCGGGTCTGTATGCCTTTTCGGTACGTACGCTCGACCGAACGAGAAAAAAGAGGAGGGAGAGGGAATCAGTTTGGGTATTTCTGCATTTCCAGACACGTGTCCAAACACGTAAATTGTGTGCCCGGATACTTGGGGATAGCGCGAGCGAGAGAGGAGGAAGGTGGGGCACGGCGCGGAGATGATGTGCCCCACGCACTGGAAAAGAGCCGCTCGAAAAGGAGAAGGGTACCCTGGCGGCAACTGCGCCCCAAATATCCTTGTCCTCCCCGTAAATGCACATGCACCCATACACAGAGGCACCTTCATGCTTTGTCTCCCCTATCTTCTCTCACACACTTACACACATTGTATCATGGTTACCATTGCTCGGGCTGGAGGCCCAGGTCATTATAATCCCCCATCCACTTTTGCTTGTGAGTGCGTTTGCCATTGAGGATGCGGCAGGTTGGTCACCAGCGCCGCAAGATGACGAGCGCGACCGTGGCGGCGTGGGCGAGACGCTACTTTGTGGATTCCCCACTGGACATGCACGACCCAATGGGCAGCCTGCCGCCGCTGCCTTGCAGTGCACCGGAGCCGGCGCCGGCCAGCCCGCCAATGCCGGAGACTTACATGCACCCGCTGGAAACCGCGGGCGCCTCCTTCAAGCTGTATGGGGAGATGTCCAGCTTCGCGAACGACGACGCAAACCGCATCTTCTCCTCCGGGAAGATCCATAGCTACGACCCCGCTGTGCTGTATGCCGACCTCCGTCTCCAGAGCGTGCAGGATGTACAGCTGACTCAGCAGCAACAAGCCACGGGAGACGCTGTGCTGGCACAGCAGGGGCAGATCAACGCTACCACAGGTGCTCTGAAGAGTGAGGAGGACGAAACCGACGCCGTGATGCGAGAGGGGAGAGACAAGCAGGGCGCGGCGGGAGCGGCCGCAGTGGCTGCTGCTATGCTAGAGACCACGAAGGCAAGGGTGGACGGCATCGCGATGGTGCCCGGCCACCCACTGCCAGTTGTATTCCCACGTCCCGACGGGCTGCCGCCTCCACTGCGCTTTGTTCGTAAGTTCGGCAGCGGGGGCGCTCGACAGACGCGTACGCACCACAAGGTGCGAATCAGTAGGGAAGAGGTGGAGGAAATGGACCCACACATGTACGGCGAGGTAATGAGCAGCGATAGGCGCGTGGAGGGCCACAGCATCAAGAGTCAGATCGCATTTCAGGTGTGTGTACTGGATGAGTTGCGCCGTCCCACGAAGGTCCGTGGCTTTCAGCACTTCCGCGAGATCTCTGACACTATCCCAGAGCGCGTGCTGGAGGGGTTAGCCTTGTCGGGGTTCACCTACCCGACGCTTTTGCAGTCCGCATCGGTGCCGCTGCTGCTCGAAGGTAAGGACATGGTGGTGGTCGCGCCCAACGGTAGCGGGAAGAGCGTGGCCTACGCCATCCCTTCCATCGCTGTGCTCATGAAGGCTCTCGCAGACAAGGGCGCCGGCGGGGAAAAGGGCATCGCGTCCGACGGAGGAGGGGGAGAGGGCGGGAACGCGGCCGCTTCCCCGCTGGTGGTGGCGCTGGGGCCCGCGCGGCAATCGGTGCAGCGCATCGCAGCCACGTACTGCGGTCTCGGTGGCGAGGAGATGTGTGTTGCCGCGGCGTACGATGCCAAGGAGCAGGAAAAGCAGAATGCGATGCTGCGGGAGGGCTGTGATGTGCTCGTGTCCACGCCCGCACGTCTCTGCTCGCTCATGGCCAGTGGTATCGTCAGTGTCGAGAACGTTCGATTCCTGGTGGCCGACGAGGTGGACAAAATCGTCGAGGTGGGGGAGGGGGACTCCCTGCGGAAGGTGCTGGAGGCTGTGAAGGAGAACAGAGTGAAGCATCAAATGTCGCTGTGTTCGTCCGCGATGTGTGACGTTGAGAGCCTCACAGCGGACTACTTGTCACCTCAGACCATCACCGTCATTGTGTGTCGCGAGGAGAGAACGAACTTGAACGTGAAGCAGATCCTCTATCCACTGCAGAGCAGTGAAGGTCGCCTTGCCTGCCTGAAGAAGCTCTATGAGCACCGTGTCATTCTTAAGCGCGAGCAGGTGCTCCTCTACTGCGCATACAAGGAGAGTGCCGAGGCACTGGCGAAGGAGCTGGCGACGGTGTTGTCGGCTCCGTCATCTCTCATCAAGTGCGTCCACAGCGGCACGCGCAACCGAAAGAGAAATCAGATCCTGCAGCAGTTCAAGAAGGGTGAGGTACGCATCCTCGTTGGCACAGACATTGGCACTCGGAGGCTGGACGTGATTGAACTAGAGCACGTGGTCAACTTCGACCTCCCTGCCACCACTGACACATATGTGCGGCGCATCAGTCACGTAACAGCAGGGGGGCGTAACGGCACTGCGCACACCTTCTTCACGCCAAACGACAGACGCGTGCCGATGATCGCGCGCTTTGTGGAGGAGCAAACTGGAAAGAAGGTAAGCCCGGAGATGGAGGAGATGATTAAGAAAATTGAGGAAACCGGTGGCGATGACGACTGGAGTACTCCACTTGTTCGGCTCTCGGCACAGGCGACGTCTCATCGCAAGTGGCGCGTACGTGGCCGTACAGGCAGGCGCAGCGCAACAAGCAGAACGAGCACTGTAGCGAACGACAGCGCGGTGTAGTGGCTAAGCAATATGACGTATGGAGCAGGGAGGGGGAGGGCAGGGAGCAAACGTGCGGAAGGGAGGGGAGTATCGGGAGTGCACTGCAGTTGAGCGCACGCTTGTGAGTTACCTTCTTTTCGTCCTTCTCTATATTCGCAGCTGGGCGATGTCGCCAAGAACGGTAGTGACGCCTGTGCATTTGTATCTCAGTAATTGTCTGAGCACGGCAAGTGCTTGCCTCCCATCACTTTAGCATGTATAAATGCTGGATGCGCTGGAGGCAACTTATACTAGCATTCGCGTGGTGGGGGTGTGGTGCGCCATGACAGAGCGCGTATGAACACATTCCTTTATGGCGTCGGTAGTACGTGCTATTTTTGATGTTTGTAGCGGCACTACTTGCTCAAAGAACATCCTCGAATCCAGGATTCCGTCAATTCATTGCCACATTCCTTTGTTGCCCTCACACACAATGTATATATGCATACATCTAGCGGATATATCAATTAGATCGTATACTCCTCCTCCTCCTTCTTCCTCTCTCTAGGAGGACGTCCAACGCAGTCAAGCTACTCCAGGGAGGATTGTATTCAATAAGATAGTATACATAGGCATATCTACGGGCGTGTAAATCTATAAATCATTAAGGTTACCTTGTTCTTTTTATCTCCGGTTTTCATTTTTTTACCCTTTTTTCTCTTATATGCGTACCCAGGGTGAACAAGCGAAAAAGAACACGCGCGCATTTTAAAGGAGTTCCTTCTTTAAAAAAAAATATATATATAAGATAGGTACCGTAGAGCGCACAACTCCTTAGGACAGAGAACCAGCAATTGTTTATCACTCAGTAACGTCTCTCTCTTCTGTGTGAGCTTTTTTAAAATAATTTTTTTCTCTCCCCTCGTTGATTGGTCAACGTAGGTACAGCTAGCAGCAAGCACACACACAACATTGAGCTCCCTTTCAGAATACATATTTTAGTTTTTCGTCGTTGTTGCTTTTTCTGCTCAGAATATAGAGTCTCTGTAAAAAGAGAAAAAACCGTCACAAAAGAAACGACCGTCAGCGTTTACCCTCCGGTTGGTGCAGTGAGTCTCGTGCTGGAGTTCAGACTTCGCCTGCGACCCCACCCCTCTTTTTTTAGTATCTCTTCACTTATCATCGTAAAGTGGCAGAGTGACCATAGTGTCGGAAGACATGAGTGGCGCCGCCTCCAGTCCTGCACTCGGCATCACCGAGGACAAGAACAACATGACCGCTTTTCTCATGGGGAACCCCCTCTTTAGTACAAGTGCTGAGGCACTGCAGCACGCGAGCATGAGTGCATTGCAAGCCCACGGAGAGGAGCTCTACACCGAACTGGAGGGTGAGCCAAGCAACGATTTAATCCGGCGCATCTTGCACGATGTGCACCAGGTGGTCGAGGAGGACGACCTCGACGACCAGGCGGACACGCAGCACTACCCCCAGCCCACGCTCAACGAACCGCTCGGCACGTCATCCTTCTCCGTCTCCGCCACGGCACTGAGTGACATGGGCATCCGGTTGCCAGCCGCTAGCGCGTCGGTTGACAATTACATGCCTGCGGCAACAGCTGGTGGGGGCGGGTTTGTCGTGGAAGCGAAGTCGTCCTACGTGCCCTCCCCAGCCACCTCCCTCCCCCTGCGGGGGATGCCGCCTGTGCTGCCCAGTTACGAGGCCGCCAGTAGCCTCGGCGCTAGGCCACCCTATGGGTGCTACAGCGGGATCCCCGGCGGTGGCGATGTGCACGGTGCCAAGGGCGGGGTCGGTGCAAAGGCCCCGCCACCCTCCTTTGCGGAGGCAGTGGCCAGCACGACACCGCTCTCTATGCAGAGCCGAACTCCGCTAGAGGGACTCTCGCCGATGCACTATGTGCCGCCAATGCCCTCTGCACCCCAGGACACGATACTGCTGCGCAGCGGGCACGGTGTGTTCCTTCTGCAGCCCATCAGCAAGCCCACGCCCCCATACACCCCACCGGCCGCAGGGGGCATCTCGCCACCAATTTCCCCGCTGCCACACTACAACGCCCCTGCGGTGCTGGCCGCCGGAGGGACGCACGGCAACTTCCTCGGCAGCTCCGTTGCCCACGCGGGAGGGCACGCGAAGCCGCACTCTGGTGACCTGCCACGGTACGCAAACGCGGTTGCCGGGACCAGTCCGTATCTGGTTGGTGCGTACACTGAGAGCATCACGTTGCTTCGTGGGACGCCAGTATATGGAGCAGCACCGCCGCCTCCATACAACGCGGTGTAGAGCGACCTTGATTCTGTTATTACTTTATCTGTCCAGTTTTCTCTTTTCTCAATGTGTGTTTGGTCCAGCTTTAGAATGGCGGACTCCCTCTACTTGTAACGCACACGCATAACATATATATATACATAGGGTAACATGTAGTTTGTTTTTGTTCCTTGTGATGTGATGGGCATATATAATGACGCGCTGTTGAAATGTAATATAGCATTGTGAGTTGCCATTGAAATCGGGAACGTCTGTGTATGTGCAAAAGGGTCCAGTAAATGGCATCTCGCTATATTGCGTATTCCAAGATAGTGAAAGTAGAGGACGAAGCGCCATCCTACAGCAGAAGTGGGACACCTTTCCTCCCTGCCTTCTCGCCCAGCTCTATTTGTGAGCTTTGTTCTGTTCAGCATTTATGATTGCCTCGTTTTTTTCGTTTTCTTTGGTGGCGTTGGTGAGTGTGCGTGTGTGTGTGTATGATCTAAGGTGTTCTGGTGGGTGGTGGTGCGTGTGGCTGTTGTGCTCTCCTTTTTGTTCTTCTCTTCTTTTTTTTCTATGATTGTGTTATCTCCATGCCTCCAGTTGAGGCGTGGGAGCGTTCACTTTAGCAGCAATCGTTCTCAGCGATACTGCTTCCTCCTCTCACCCCCCCCCCTCTCCTCTCTTAAAGCACATATGCACAAGGGGTACGCCAAGTCTACAGAAACAGGGCAACGCAATAGATGGAGAGTGCTCCTCACACGGAGAAGAAATGTGCTGTGCTGCGTGAGAGTACGCCATGCCCTCTTATCGGGGGTGAAAATCAAGTCAACATAACGCGTAGGAGAGGCGTGTCAGGGAGGGGGAGGGGGTGGGGGGGAGTGAAATGGAAGTACAGTAGCTGCATGTCAGTGCTATATATTTTACGTGTGGAAAAGCGGAGGGCGAAATAGTATAGTAATGAAAAACAAGCACTGAGGCTAAGCAGTGAAGCCAAATATATATATGTTGCGGGAATTTGTAAGCCTCGTTATAAACAAGACCACACCGTTTGTTTTCTTCTTCTACCCCTCATCCTCCTGTCCCTCATATAATCGCTACAGTTCCTTCAATGAGGCTTATCACTACTTTATTGTCTTTCCCCCCCCCCCCCCTCCTCCGTACCTTTTTCCGCTTTCTAAATACATAAAAAATATGCTTTGTGCTTCAGTGATCAACCGATCCAAAGAGTTGATGCCGTATGGCGCGAGTACTAACGGACGTGTTGCTGGATGACAAAGCTGAAAAGAATGAGAAATCTGCTGTGCATGAAAGTTGGTGTGTATTTGTGTACGTATGTGAGTGAGTGTGTTTGCCTGTGTGTATGTACTCCGTGAGTCGCCTTCCATCTGGAGAAGTCCTCTCGATGTATAGTGCACACATTTCGCGTATCTCTCTCTGTTCTTTTTTTTTCTCTGTCGTTTTTGCTGTGACTGGACACCTGCACATATACCTTATCTGGTATTCACTGAAGCGAAATAGGGCTCAGCATCATTACAAACAAACGATTGAAGAGCTGACTTGCAAGTACAGTCTCATTGTATGGCACACATGAATCGAATGGTAGCCTGAAGGTTGGATGAACCAACACGATTGCATGTCGGCTGCTTATCCAACCTGCAGTGTATCGAAGTGCTCGTTCTCTCTATGCTCGCTCTCTTCTTTCACCCTTGTCACTCTCACCTCGTTCTCAACACACTCCCACATACGCACGTGCTTACTGAGAAAACTAGTTCATTCTCCTTCTCATCGTCAAATCGGTTCCGCAAAATAATAAAAAAAGGCATAAGAAAGCGCACATATTCTGCTATCTATTCGCTTCTCCTTCTTCCTTCGTTTCTTCCCCCTGCATACGTGTCTCCCAATCTCTTTTTTATAATTATTTTGATTTTACGGTGCACTGTCTGGCAGGGGGCACTCAAAAGGTGTACTGAAGTATCCTCTATAATTCAAGTCAACAAACTGATATAGAAGCACGAAGAGCGCACACCCCATTCCCTACAGTAATCCCTGCCTTCATCCTCCGCACGTCCTGTACTGCGCTGTAGTGTGTGTGTGTTTGTGTGTCTGGAAAGAACAGAGTGGTCCGCCTGTGTGACAACAGAAGCTGTTCCACTTTCTGTTTAGTTGTTGTTGTCTTTCATTCAGTCAGTCATTCGTATTTGACTTTAGTGTTTTGTTTTTCGTTTGTTTGGAGGGCGGAGAAAACGTTATTTTGTGCCAGTCGCCCCTGTCCACCGTACCCGACGTCACCTCTGCCACTCCAGCAATCTCCTCTCTCCCTCTGGTAGGAAGTAAAGTGACGCGGGGCGTATCGAGGAGGGAAAAAAAGACAGCGTCGGGGTGATTTGTGGCAGCACTGCACACATAAGCACTTATATATATACGCATACATATATACTACTGAAATGGAGGTGTCAGCGACTGACATCAGCAGCGTGCCCTGCACCACGTTACAGCCCAACAAAGCGCAGTCCTCCCAAGCATATACAGTGCAGCCGCAGCTTACCGCCACGTACGTCAGTCAGGGGGTCCGCAGTCGGGAAAGCAGCAGCGCGCGGCACCCAGGCGTGCCGCTAGGCAGCAACAGCAGCAGGGGCGCCTGCCTCACCCCACTCAAGCACGTGAGCATGGTCGAGCGGCCGCCAAGCAACTCGCTCCACTGGCCCTCTGTGCGCCGCTCCACCTCCAGCGCGGATTGTCAGCGCCACAGTTCCCGGCGGTCGGAGGTGGTTGGCGCGGGTACCTCCTCGCTGCGGCAGCACAGCAACAACTCCGGTGCCTCCTTCTCCGCTGGGACAGAGGGGGAGCGGTTGGGCATCACCCAGCACCGCCGCCGTCTCGTCAGCGAGTCTACCCCGCCGCTCCTCGTTGACGTAAGCGCGTTGGGTATTGAGAGCCACGGCAGCCTCAGCCTCCCCTCCACGGCGATGTGCACGCCAAGAGAGGGTGCTACGGCTGCCCCACCACTCGAGCTCTATACTGCCGAGGCGGAGATGATGGACCGAGCAGATTTGGAGGGGGCAGTGGAGCAGCTCCGCAACGATAACCGCGTCCTCAGGGCCACCGTGGCGCGCATGCAGGAGACGTTGCCGACGCTGCAGCGCGGGATGGTGGAGAGCTACTCCTCGGTGGAGAGACAGCAGGAGAACATCGTCAATCAACTCATGCGCAGGCTCGCAGCTGCGAAACGGCACAAGGATCAGCTCAGGCGGCACCTCGCCCGTGTGGAGCTGGAGAAGGCGCGTCAGGAGGCACAGCTCCGCACGACATGCAGCAACATCGACAAGCTCTCCCACCACCTGAAGAAGGAGGAATCCCAGCTGACATGGCGTCTTAGGCAGCAGCTCCAGGTCCTACAGCAGCAGCGGCAGCACCTGGAGGGGGTGCTCGCCGAGCAGTCCGCCTCCCTACATGACCTCGACCAGCTCGTGACAAACATGCAGCGCATGGTTGCCGAAGGCCTTCTCGTGTCTGAGTCCGCGTGTGAGGAGTGCTCAGCCACGTCTGCAGCAGCGGGGACCCCTGACCCCTCCAACAGTCCAGAGCACAGCACCACCTCCGCTGCCGCCGACGCTGCGTATGATCCACAGGACATCATTCAGTACCTCGAACTCACCATCGCCTCCGTGGAGGCCCTGCAGACGGAGGCAGCGGAGCGCGCGACACAGTACGCAAACCGCAAGAAGAGGCTCGCCATGCGTGTTGAGCAAGAGGTCATAGCCTCGAGTCCGCAGCCCTCGGTACCCTCCCCCATACCCGGTGACCCTCCACTGGCGTCCCCACACGACGCGGCGGCTCTCCGCGGGGACGGCGGTAGTGGCCCAATTATGAACGCGCTGAGCGACGATGCTGTGTCCAGCGTGAGCAGCGCGAGTGCCTCCATCCACATGATGCCCAACCCAGCGTCACCATTCTCGCACTGTCCGTCGACTGCGGGTGGGCGGCTTCAGCGACACAGCTGCGGCCACACGTCCTTCGCGTGCACGCCACCCTGCGGATCAGGCACTCACACCAGCGCTCCGGAGCATCTCCTTCTCCCAAGCAGCCACGGCCTGCAGCTCTCGACATCCCTGGCCTCGGCCGGGGTCGGGCCCACTCTGCTGCGTACTGGCAGCTCCGAGGCGGGCGACTTTGAGGAGGTCGCCCAGAAGCCCATGAGCATTCAGGACACCTCGCGCATGGGACCACCGAAGCTCATAGGATCGGCGCAATGCACGCCGCGCCGGGAGCCACTCCCGACACCGGATGGGTTCGAGAGCAAGTAGCAGCGCCACAGTATATATATTTATATGTGTATCTGAGTGTGTGAAGGCTCTGGACGCACTTCGCACACGCACCTTGATGAGAGGGGGAGGGGGATAAGCGCAGCGTCATATATAAGAAAGACGTCCAGTGATATACGCCGTTGTTGCATATACTCTCCTCACCACTGGCCTCTGTGAAGTGCGACGTTTGCCGCTGCAGGACTGAGCAGTGTTCTCAATTTTATATTTATTATTATGGTTACCTTTGTGTAATAGCCCGTATCGATAAGGAGGAAACAAGATGGTCCATTGGAGTGTTTGTTCTGAGGGGGTCTTTGTCGATTTTGGCGTCCCCATTCCTTCACACAGTTACTACGTCCTATCCTGTTCTCCTCTTGGTGATTGCGGGTAGTGCTCGCTCGAAGTTTATTGTAGTGTAATTTGGAGAGTGTGGATTGATACCCGTCACTACTGCTTCGCCTACGAGCATATTATGTGCTGTGTGTTTCTCTCCGATTCCCTGTGTGTATTTCCATAACAGTACGAGACGCCACACCACACTCGCAGTGCTTCGCAGTTTTAAGAACAGTAGCTTCTTTTTAGCTAGCTGCCTTGTTTTCATGACAGAGAAAGAACAAGATAGAGTGCCCCCTGTACCACAGTTTTCGCTTATGCTGTTATAGTGCTATGTGTGTGTGGTGAGTTACTGATGTTTGTGGTCATGATCTCCACCATCAGAATCCTAATCTTATCTCCCTTTGACTGAAAGAGGGAAAGCGCGCGCGCGCACTGTGCTTTGCTTGTGCTCGACGTTGACATTAACATTCTGTACTCGTATACACATATATACGTTTATTATTGTCACTATTTTTCATTTAACTTTTGTTCCCCTGTAGTACCAAGTGTGTACCTCTCTCCGAGTGTCATTTTATTATTATTATTATTATTATTATTATTATTATTATTGTGTGTGACCGCTCTCTTATCACTGTTTGCTCCCTCACATGCTCACCCAGTCTTCATACTATATATGGAGCAACCGTGAGGGCTGCAGCATACTCTCTGCCGTGGTGGTGCAGCATGAGAGGGGGGTATATAGGGAGAGGGAAGTCGTAGAAGAAAGGAACAAAAGGAGTACATACATCTTAAATATACATGTGGATACCGTCGCTTCACTATGCTGTTACATTCCAAATCAGTGCCACCTGCTCTTCAGGGGGGGGGGCGCCTTGTGACCATCTAACGAGAGCGTGTGGGCGGGAGGCCATCGATAGAGGCCACGGGGGGGGGGGGTATCTGATCCACAGCTGCCCCAGCTTCCTGCTGGACTTTAATTTCTCATTCAGATTCGCTTAATGTCAACCCTCTCTTCCTTTTCAATTCTCTTTTTTCTCTCTCCATTGGTGCGGTGTTTACGTGCATGAGTGTTTCACTGAACTAAAGTCTGTCAACTTATACATTCGCAGACACCCTTTTGCGTGGCTTATTTGTGTGTGTCTGTGAAGGTGTGTGTGTGCCTGTCTCTTGGAAATCCAGGCACGTAGAAAACGAGAACGGTCCTCTAGCGCTGGCAGGAAGGGGTAGAGATACGTGGGGAGAGAGGGGGGGGTCATCCACTCGTGATCAGGGCAGCGCTGGGGCATGCCGTTACGTGAGTGCCACCGTAGGCTGGTAGGCCCCACCTCACTCGCGCTCTGCGGCATGCTATGTCTGCTTATATTTATCAGCGCATATCATTATGGAGGGACCGCAGATTGGCGTGAGCAGCGGGAGATTGCGCAGGCGCGAAATATGAAGTTCACAGAAAAGGAGATACTGTCCAACTGCAGAGCCTTTGTGACAAGATACGTGAATGTCAGCTCGATCCCACTGACGGAGGTCTTGAAAGTGCTAGAGCGCGACAGGAATCTGACAGCGCGGCAAATCAACGCAGAGGAGCTCCAAGTAGAAAATACACGCCAAGATCTGCAAGGATGCAAGGACCGAGTGGCAGCACTGAAGGTGGATCTTAATGGCGCTGATGTCGCCAGCGCGAAGGAGCTTGTAGGACAACTGCAGGAGCGACAGGCTTTCTTACGAGAACAGCTGGCACGGGCGAAGCGTGCCGACAGTGGCAAGCAACTGCCTGCGAGGACGAGCATGAAGGCCGCGCAGGCGGCACTGATGTTCGAGTTGGATAGCCTGAAGAAGCAGGCGGCCGAGAGCATGGCATGCACGAATACGACGAGCGTGTACAGCGTGGTGTTCGACATTGGCAGCACTGGGAACCGCGTCCATGTCTTCAATTTCACTAGTAGGGACAGCAGTCCCGCGCCGGGTGGCGAGCGCCAGCGCCGGGATCTGATCAGTGGACTTCACCTAGAGGGAACACTGTTTGAGATCAACCACGAAGCGCTCTCCAAGGTGGCGGGGCCTACGGAGGCAGTTGTGGTGCTACAGACACTGTTTGATCAGGCGCTCGCATACATCCCTGCGGAGTTGCGCCCCTGCACCCCTCTGCAGTTCAAGGCCACTGCAGGGCTGCGGAGGCTGGGTGAGCAGGCCGCTACCGATATTTTGTTAGCAGTGGAGCGTCACTACGCAGAATACCCACTGTGGTTGAAGGGCCGCCAGCCGGTGCGCATCATGAAGGGGAGCGAGGAGGGTCCAATGGCATGGGTTACAGTGAACTTCCTGCTCGACAAGTTCACGTGCTCTGACAAGGTGGAGGGCAGCTTGTGCAGGGACGATCCGACAGCCGCCATCATTGACTTGGGTGGGGGTTCCACACAGATAGTGTTTGAGCCTTCGTCCCCCGGAGTTTTGAAGAACTACGGGAAGGAGTATACCTACCGCTCCACCATAGGTGCTCGCAAAGTGCGAGCATATCAGCACAGCTACGAGGGGCTGGGGATGCGCGCAGGGGTGGCTGGGCTGCTGGAGTATGTGAGCAGCATGCCGGAAGGAAGCGCCACGGCGGCTGCGCATTCGCACCTGCAGCAGCACTTCTCGTGCTTCGCGGCTGGCTACGAGGAGGTGCAGTCTGGGGTGAGGAATGTGGCGTTGAACACCAGCGTGACAGGGGCGGACATGGCGACCTGCGTGGAGCTGTTCCGTGCACATGTGATTGAACCCCCCACACACCCCTGTGAAGGGGGTGAGTGTGGATGTCGTGGGGTTCCACAGCCCTCTCTTGGTAGCTTTGTGGGCCCAATATACGCCTTCTCGTACATTTATGACCTCATGGAAGCCTTCATCAAAGAGCAAGGCAGCGAAGTCCTGACACTGGAAGATATCAAGATGGTGGGTGAGGCTAAGTGCACGGCGCTCACTGTAGAGGCTATCGCAGCTGCGCAGTCACAGTCGCCAGTCCCTGGAATGAGGCCGGAGTTCGAGTGCATGTACTACTCGTTCGTCTACGCGCTGCTGCGTAACGGATATAAGGTGCCGCAAGGGAAGGAACTGCACATCGCGAAAAAGATCAAGGGCTACGAGACCGCGTGGGCTCTTGGGGCTGCACTCCTGACAATGCAGGCTTAGGATCTCCCCATTCACAAGGGAGATGGAGATGCACTCATACCCCTGCTTCATGAGTCTCCCCCCACCTCCCGTGTTGCTCTGCGCGATGCGATGCACAATGTACCAGGGGGGAGGGGGAAGAAGGATCTGGCGCACACAGGCGCTATATAAAAAGAAAAAGAGAGAAAAGCACTAGCGTCATACGTCAGTGTCACTGTACCCGCCCAAGTGCGTCGGAATCATCGCCGTCATGATCATGTGGGGCGTACCTGAAGAGGGGGTGGGACAGTAAGGTGCCGCTTTTTTGGAACGTCCTTTTAATGTGGTGGTCCTCCTTTTTTTATCTCTCCCCCCCCCCCCCCCCCCCCCCCCCCCCCCCCCCCCCCCCCCCCCCCCCCCCCCCCCCCCCCCCCCCCCCCCCGC